>JAHIAM010021428.1:0-35605 GCA_021605205.1 Aegilops longissima | reverse complement strand
ATGTGCATCGATTTGCATAACGTGTTCGCCTCATGATTCCGAGCATTTTTCCGTTGTCCGCTTTTGCAATCCGCACTCCTATCTTCCCCGGCGGCCCCTTTTACGCTTTTTCCGTGAGCGGTACTAAACCTTCTCGGAATGGACCGCGGTTTGTCAAGTGGCCTTGGTATACCACCAGAGACCACCGGTCAAGTTTCGGGTCATTTGAGCTCGCTTGGTACTCCAACGGTTAACCGTGACTCTCGCAAAGGCCTCTTTTTGTTGCAGCCCAACACCCCTTCAAAATAGTCCAATAACCCATCTAAGTCACTTCCATGCTCTCCGCTGCTCGACACGACGTCGTAGGGCGAAAACTACACCTCATTTGACTCTCCTAGCTCCCTCTATGCCTATTTAAGCAACCCCCATTCCAAATCCCGGATCAATTTCCTAACCCTAGCTCCTTCCTTCTCCCCTGGCCGGACGTGTCCGATTCGCCGGACACGTTCGCTTCGCCGCCTCGCCAACTGGAGTCTGCGTGGCACCTGGCACACATGCCTGCTGCACTGCGCCACACACACTTCAAGGCCTCAAGGCCTCACACGGCGCTCGGATTCTCCGGCCAGGCCACGGCCACGGCCTCATTGCCGCTGCCTCCGCCACGCTTACGCTGACCTCGCCGCTCGCCACTGACCTCGCCCTGCCACGGAGCTCGTCGCTGCCTCCGCCATCATGGCCGGCCGCCTCGCCGGGCGCCACCTCCTCCGCCCGGCCCCGCTTCTTTCTCCTTCCGCGAATCATTGCCGCCTTCTCGATCGATCCGCCCGATCCCGATCCGAGCCCGCTGACTTCTTCCCCTCTTTTCCTCTAAGTTTTTATTCCGCTGTATAATTTGTGGCATTTTCAACGAGCGTAACTTTGCATCCGTAGCTCCATTTTGCGCAGATAATATATCAAAATGTTCGTCTCGAGGAGTAGATCATTTCATCTCATTGCATCATTTTCATTTGAGCTCATCCTGATGCCCGAAATGCTGTTAGAAGAGGGCTATGTGATGTTAGTTTCGCTTCTTAATGTAACTTGCACTTTTGTTATTTTTGCTATGATTGATGTGTGCACCCTATGAATTTGAGTCCTACATGTGTTTTGTTATATGTCATGCCATCTTTCCAGGGTGTATGCCATGTATTTTTTGATCTATGTGGTGACTAGCACAAGCATGCAAATAGGTGTCCCGATGTTGCTGTTTTCAACTGCTTTGTTGATATTTTGATGCCATGTTAACTTGATGCTACCAAGAGATCCATGCATATTTTGAGATACTTCAGTAAGGATGTTTTGTTCTACATGTCTTGCTTTCTATCCATCCATGCCCTTGTTTTCAATTATGGAGTGCCATAGCTTGAGTCAATCGAGCTCTACTTTTGCTATCAAATGTTTCCTGGCATATTGTTTACATGTTATTCAATTTTGCCAAGGTTGTTGTGGTTGATCCGTATATGCTATGATGTTGTTCTTGCCATGTATGTGTTCTATGCCATGTCTTCTTGATGTATGTATGCTTAGTTTATCATGAAAGGCTCTGTAGTGAGTGCATCGAGCTTTAAACATGCCTACTTGTTATCAGTTTTGACATGCCATGTTGCTGAATCTGTTAACTAAACTTGCTATATTGACATGGGTGTTACTATATTTTATGATCCTTTTGGCTTATGGTTAGTAAGGGACTTTTGTTCTATGCTTTGAGTAGATTCATGCCATGCCTTGTTTTGCTATTATAAGTTCCTGTAGCATGTAGTTTTCTTGCTCTCAACATTGCTACCAGATGCTGTTTTGCCATGTCCAAATTCGATATTTTGTGCACTTTTGCCATGCTTGTTTGAACCTGTTATGGCGTGATTTAGCCGTAGCTCAGTGTTCATATTTTGTCAAGCATCTTGTGTAGATCACTGCCATATACTTTGTTGGTACGTTTGGGTGCAGTAGCTTAATTTCTTGTTTCTTGCTATGGCATCATGTGTTAATGGCGATTTGTGCCATTCTTGTTTTGCTTGTCATTTGCAAACCGTGCATCCGATTCCGGTGATCTTTATATCGATTTCAACCGAAATCATCTCATCTTTCCAGTGGCAGACTTGGTTTGCCAAGTTGATGCCTGGTTCATCATTTTCCTTCCGGAGCGCACATACGCATTGCATATCACATCTCGCATATCATGTCATGTTTTGCATCATGTTGCTTGTGCATTGCACCGTGATTTATTGTGGTTCCTTTGTTTGTGTTCTTGCTTTGGGTAGAGCCGGGAGAGGAGTACGTGAACGAGGAACCTGTTGAGAACGCTTACGAGGATCAAGCTTTCGACAACTCTGAGAACATTGCAGGCAAGATGACCATACCCTCGAAATCACTTCTATCTTTGCCATGCTAGTTGCTCGCTCTTTTTCTATGCCTATGCTACGATGCCTATCACTTGCTATATCATGCCACCCATATTGCCATGTCAGCCCCTAACCATCCTTTCCTAGCAAACCGCTGATTGGCTATGTTACCGCTTTGCTCAGCCTCTTATAGCGCTGTTAGTTGCGTGAAGTGAAGTTTGTTCCTAGTTGAACATGGAGATGTTGTTCCTTGTTGGAACATGTTTACTTGTTGGGGATATCACAATATATATCTGCTATAATTAATGCATCTATATACTTGGTAAAGGGTGGAAGGCTCGCCTTATGCCCGTGTTTTGTTCCACTCTTGCCACCCTAGTTTCCGCCATACCGTGTTATGTTCCTTGATTTCGCTTCTTACACGGTTGGGTGATTTATGGACCCCTTGACAGTTCGCTTTGAATAAGACTCGCCCAAGAAGGCCCAACATTGGTTTTACCATTTGCCACCTAAGCCTTTTTCCCTGGTTTTCGCGAGCCCGAGGGTCATCTTTATTTAACCCCTGTGCCAATGCCCTCTCGAGTGTTGGTCCAAACTAGAGCCACTTGCGGTGCCACCGAGGCAACTTGGGGCATCTTCGGTTGCCGCACGTAGTGTTCATCCGGATGTGCCCGAGAACGAGATATGTGCAGCTCCTATCGGGATTTGTCGGCACAATCGGGCGGCTTTGCTGGTCTTGTTTTATTGCTGTCGAAATGTCTTGTAGTCCGGATTCCGAGATTGATCGGGTCTTCCCGAGAAGGAATATCCTTCGCTGACCGTGAGAGCTTATAATGGGCTGTTGGGACACCCCGCAGGGTTTTATCTTTCAAAGCCGTGCTCATGTTATGAGGCAGATGGGAATTTGTTAATGTCCGCTGTAGAAAACCCGTTGACCTCAATTAAAATACACATCAATCAAGGTAACTGTGATGGTCTCTTCTCGGCGGAGTCCGGGAAGTGAACACGGTGTTGGAGTTATGTCCGACGTAAGTAGTTCAGATCACTTCTTGATCACTATTAGCTTCACGACCGTGCTTTGCTCCTCTTCTCGCCTCTTTATGTATGTAGCCACCATATATGCTAGTCGCTGCTGCAGCTCCACCTTACAACTCTGTCCTTCCTATAAGCTTAAATAGTCTTGATCTCGGGTGTGAGATTGCTGAGTCCCTCGTGACTCACAGATTCTACCAAAACAGTTGCAGTGCCACGATGCCAGCAGGTGACGCAACCGAGCTCAAGTGGAGTTCGACGAGGAACGTGGTCACATTATGTGTCTTTTCCTGATGATCAGAGTGGAGCTCAGCTTGGGACGATCGGGGATCTGTAGCATTTGGGGTATCTTCTTTATTTTGGTTCCGTAGTCGGACCTTGAGTGTACTCAATGATGGATGTTTATTTATGTACTGTGAAGTGGCGATCAGAAGCCAACTATGTATCTCTTTCCTTATGTTTTACATGGGTTGTGTGAAGATTACCTCACTTATGACATTGCTTTCAATGCGTTATGCCTCTAAGTCGTGCTCGACACGGGAGATATAGCCGCATCGAGGGCGCTATGTTGGTAATCGAGCCTTCCCGACTTAGGAGCCCCTACTTGATTGTTTGTCATGCTTGTTGAGTCTAGAATGGAAAATGTTTTGAGTCTTAGGATTATATATATCGGAGAGTAGGATTCTTTTACTCCCAGTCCCTTCGTCAGCCTGTGGAGGTCTCCTCGACGAGAAGTTTTGACTATCCTCTCCTCAAATTTCACTAAAAATTTTTTAGGATCACGCTGGTATCTTGGGATCGCTCCGATGGTTTTGTGACGAGAACATTGTTCTTGGTGCCTCCCGACATTTAGGGGTTGTGGCGTGTCCCGGGAGTTGAGCTCCGAGGTGTTGTCGCCACAATTTTATCGCTGCAGTTCGAATACCTGAGTTTTGCCGACATCGAAATCTCTTTTGTGCAGCTTGTTGGTGAGATAACTCCGATAACCCAAAGATCGGGCGAGCTCGAGTATTGCCATGACTTGTATAACGGATGCTTTTCAAGGTCGAGGTACACGATTTCAAGGTTTCTTGGTTATGTGTTGACGGATGGATACAGCTGGATCTAGGTATTGTTAGTTTGGGTGATATATTTTGTCCCCCGATCCCCAACACCAGATTGCATAACCAGAAAGTTTCGAGTTTTAGGTGGGATTCAAGTAGCTCCTAGCATTTCTTCCCGCAGATATTTGGTTCGTGATTGGGTAATCCTTACCATTTATTTGTTCCAACAGACCTTTTTTTTTTTCATCAACCCTTTATCTAAGTGGCTTCTCACCTTAATGGACGATGATGTTAACTTTGGAATTCATTCGCTCATCATTGTTCTAATGTTTATTGTGAAGGCTATATGTTGCAATTTCTATCCGTTGATTCAACTTGACTATTTGTCTATCAAAGGACTAACGGATGTCACCTCTTCAGATGGCTCCGCCAACGCTGGCCCGAATCCGGATCGTGATGATGGGAATCACCGAACCTCCACCTCCACCTCCGCCTCCCGAGGCCCGGCAAGCTATCATGGCAGCCACCAATGACAATGCTCGATGATTTTGCAGCTCTTGCAAGAACGCATCAGGGCAAGGCAATCAAGGAAATCAAGGTCAAGGCAACAATCAGCCGTGACTTTGCTACCTCACCGGGCCTCGCTAATCAGTCAAGTCTTTCGGGCTTCGTGGTTGAGGCTACAAACGCCGACGATTGGCTTGTGGACATCTGCAAACACTTTGAATGTAGCAATGTCGACCTGAGGACTTTGTCAAGTTTGCATCATTTCAACTCAAGGACCAAGCTGCCGAGTGGTACCAAAGAATACAAAGATTCCAGAGGAGGTCGTGTCATTACTCGGGATGAGTTCCACGAGATTTCAGAGCTCACCACATTCAAAAGTGTTGTTGAGAGCAAGCGTGAGGAGTTCCGCAATCTCAAGCAAGGCAACATGTCTGTCTATCAATACAATATCCAGCCTGTAAACTCGCTCCGCTTAAGCAAGACGTCCCTGATGAAAAGAGTATGATCTATCAATTCAGAGGTGGTCTCGAGAAGATCTGCAATTAGCTCTTGTGCTTTTGAGCCGTAAAAGTATGATGAATTCTACAACATGGCATCAAGCAAGAAGCTGCCCAGCTCAAATGTGAGGCTTCTAAGAAGAGAATCAGGATGCAGTTCAGTCTTCTTCTTCCTCTCAAGTGGCAGCTAAGCAGCAGAAGTTCTACCTTCCTCCTCCTCCGTCTGGCCACCTTATCAAGAGAAGAACTCAGGTGGCCGTGGATCTTCCCACCCACCCAACCCAAGCTATCGTAACAAGTCTAATTCTCAAGCTCCAAGGTCAAGTGCTCCTTACCACCGTCCGCCTCCGAGGTGACTTGCAACAAGTGTCAGCAGAAGGTCACTATGCTAACAAGTGCTTCAACCAAAGGCGCCTTCCGCCTCCTCCTCCTGTGAAATCTTCCAGAATGCAAAGGGTCAAGCATAATCCCAAGTCTCAAAGGTGAATATGATGAATGCAGCTCAAGCAGAATCTTCCGATGTGATAATGGGTAATCTCGCTTAATGATATTCCCGCAAAAGTCTTATTTGATACCGTGCATCGTGATTCTTTCATTTCAAGACCTTTTGCATCTTCCGATGTGAGAGTGTATAATCCATGGACTCACATTAGTCATAAAGAACTTATATACTTATGCAAAAGTTTGTTAGCCCACGAAGCAAAGTACTACTACGCAGGACCCTAGGGGATAGATTGGTAGGAAAAGACCATCGCCGTCCCCGACCGCCACTCATAAGGAAGACAATCAATAAATACCTCATGCTCCAACTTCGTCGTGGTGTACTAGAGTAGGGTACCCTAGTATCCCGGACTGCAGCATCGGCAATCGAAGACACCTCGCGGCAAAGGCTTGCCCGGTGACCGCTAAGGTCCTCCATGGCTCCATTAGAGCCATTCAAGAACAAAGTATTTAAGTCAAGGAGACAAGGCCCCGCAAGAGGAGCTTGACGGAAGGCCAACCAAGGCACTGGAGGCTAGGCCCCAAGAAGATGAGCTTGCCGGAAGGCCCGTGAGCGACAAGCCCGGTGCGACAAGGCAACGATCATGCAAGGCGCTTGCCGCGCAGGCTACCGCTCATTTCTCCGCCCAAAGACATCCACCAACGTGTCGCCATGGGACCTTTCCAGGCGCACGCGGCAAGAGGCTATGCGGCCAGCGGAGCGCGGTGGCAAGCGGTGCTGACAAGATTGTCATCATGGCAAGCGGTGGCGTCCCTGGCGATCCCTTTCTGCACTATTTAGTCGACTTAGATGGGCATTTAATGCCTTTGTCCCCCGCCGCCGTGGTTAGGTAGGATACACTCGTGCAAGTAGCTGTACCAACCACTTACTCCTTTTACGCTTTCTGCCTTTGTTCACGCTTGCACCGCTTGAGACCCTTGAGCATATAAAAGGAGGCCCATGCGCAACGAGAGGGGGGTTCGTTCATTCAAACCAGAGAACACTCAAGCTAGGTCTTGTAGCTCTCAGCCCCTAGCAAGAACACAATACAATCGCATAAGAAGCGAGGAGTATTATCTCTCCGAGAGCTCCGGCTGGGTAAACTGCTCGGTGCTTCACCTCGATCTGCTTCTTCAGGCGACTCCGCCCCCACCAAACCGAAGGGGCTCGGTCCGCCGTCCCATAGGTGTTCGTGGGTCCGATCAGCTTCCCGACATCTTTGGCGCTGTAGGGCGCCGAGGCTGTGTGAACCTGATTCGCGCTCACACGAGCTACATCTTCATCATCTTCATCGACATGCCACCAAGAAGAAGGCTTCGCGCAGCGGAGCCGCCCACATCGATCCCACCACCACCGGAGCAAATGGGTGGTGGGGTAGACACCGGCGGAAGAACGGGCGCCGCCGAGGGAGCTCATGATGTTGCCAAGTCCAAGGACAAGGCCGCAGCAGACTCAAGGCTCAGACACGCACTGCGCCCATCTCAGAGGCGCGGGACCGACAGCGCCATGGTATTCACAGACTATACGCCTGGATCAAGATCGAGCCAGGATCCCGAGGCCCTCAAGACCAGCGCAGACGCCAACATGTCGGCACGAAGCGGCACGGTCGCATGGACGGGATACTACTCTTCTAGCATAGTTAGAAGTCCGAGCATATCCCGCCTCGCACCGCTCGCCATCGCCACCTACCACTCCAGCAGGTTTTGGCAGAGCTCAACTGCTTCCTAGATTACCCTCCAACGGCCGACAAGGTCGATGAATGGAGGACCACCATTCGTAGTCTCATCGGCTTTGCCAACGGCGACACTCTGCGGCAACCAAGTATATCGCTGCCGCGGCAAGACTGCCAAGCACGAGCGGGTGGCGACGAGACCGGTGGAGGTGCAACCACCATGCACTCTTGTGACGCCCCAAGACCGGAGCTTCAGTTGCCTTCCAGGGTTTCCGAGTTTTGTCGTGTGGTTTGTTTTGTTTTTGCATTGCATCATGTCATCTCTTGCATTGCATCATGTCATCATGCCATCATATCATTAATTTTTGCAACTCAACTAAATAAATCGTATGGATTTTTCGATCCATTTAAATCGAGGGAATTCACATGGTGTTTTCTCTTTATAACATACCCTCCCGATATTAGGGAGCTATATTAAAAATATTCCTCGTTTTGGAATCATCATAACCCACTTGCATAATAAATCCCATGCCCTTCCTACTTCAAGTTTGGTTCCCAAACCTTGCCATTATTATTCTATCTTTTTCCGGAGTTCCACCAAAAATCCTTGGGCCATTTTTGTTAAATTCTCATATTTTTGTGAGTCCGGAAAATAATCCTCATGTCCAAATTCTTTCCCTAACCCTCTCGCTCTTTTGTCTCTTTTATTTATTTTTCTCTTATATATATAAGAGAGAGAGAGAGAAGAGGTCCCAGCCCAGCCGGCCTCTAAGGCCTAGGCCCAGCCAGCCCCTCCAGTCCGGCCAGCCTCCCAGGGCCCAAGGCCCCCCTCGCCCATCTGCAGCCTAAGCAGGCCCAGCCGCCCACCGACCCAACCCTAGCCCATCTCTCCTAGCCCAGGACCCCATCGCCTCGTCGTCCCCTCCTTCCGCCCCTGCATCTCTCTCCTCTCCCTTCTCCCGTGATCGCCTCCTTTTCCCTCGATCTCTCGCCTGCCTCCGAACCCCCATCTCCCTCGATCCTCCTCCTCCTCCTTCGCCCTCTCCAACAGAGAGCCACCTCTCCGATCTCCCTTTTTCCTCGATCCCATCTCTCCTCTCCTCCTCGATCAACCCCCCTCGCCTCCTCCTCCGTGGCATCACATCGCTACCGCCCTTGGCCTCCCAGCCCTCCTCGACCTTTCTTCCCGCCTCGCCTGCATCTCTCCGCCTCTGCCGCCTGAAGGCCTCTACCTCGTGACCTGTCGCTTCGTGAACTGGCGCCGGCACCACCTCCCGCGAGCCTCAGCCGCTATCTTCCTCGGGGTCGAGCTCCCTGCTCGAGCTCCTCGCCGCCATGGACGCCCATGCGAGGATCCCCGCCTCTGTGATCCTCTCGCCCCCCTGCGCTGGGACCAGATCCGCGACCGCCCGCGTTCGATGCCATGGCCAACTCCCTCGCTCCACTTCGGGAGGTCCCGCCTGACGCCATGGCCGCCGCTTGAGCCCCACCGCCGGGACCAGATGAGCAACCTGCCCCGCCTCCGCTTGCTTGAGCAGGAAGGAGGATGCGCCCGCTTGCCCTCTTCGACCAGAATCGCCAAGTCCAAGTACCGACACCGCGGGTTTTCACCAAGTTCGACTACCGTGGATGCGCAAGTACCACGACGTTTTGGGAGACCTGCTGCCAAGTTCGACTACACCCGAACGCCAAGTACCCTTCGAATGTACCAAGTTCGACCACGTGATGCGTGTACCACTACGACCCGACGACCACCGAACCGAAACGACAAGTACCTCGATGAAACGCGGTACAACTACCGCCGCCAAGACCACTGTAACGGAACCGCTGTTCGACACCTTCGTGTACCACTACTCCGGCGACGAGATGTACCACTACCATCGAACATGAACACTACTTCCACTACCGTCAGCGCGGTACGACATTTCCACTACATCGCGAGAACGACTACTTCCTCTACTTCCTACTTCCACGAACTCGAATTCGTCCCGATTGCTCGTTCAAGGTATAACCCGTGATGACCGACCGTGATCGAATCATCCTTGCGATGCCCCTCTTTGCCATGCCACTGCTCCGGGAACCCGGAACCGGATCACCCCACCTTCTTGCATGACTCGCTCACACGCTTTCCTTTGTACCGATATCTCAATCGAGTTATCGGAACCGATATGTTGCCGCGGCACCATTTTCGGATTCGCTGTCGTGGCACCCCTTTCTTCCACCACGGTGACACAATGCTTCATATCATGCTCATGATAACGCTTTCATAAAATTGCATAAACTTCCACATGTCATCCGTGATCATGATAACAACATTTAAATGTTTAATATTGTTGTTTGCTTTAATTTGCTTAAATGCCATGCTAAAATGATTTATTTCATAACTAAATAACCGTAACTCGGTTTTAAATAATTTATATATGTAAATGGGGTAGAAAATGCCTAGTTTAACATGGTAGCTTTTCTTTGCATGTTTAACAACTCTAAAATATGCTTTAGGTCAGATCTGTTCCGAATCCATAATTATGCATATGGGGATTTTCCGAATTGTTGTTTGTTGTTTCCGCCTCATTTAAACTTGCCTAGATAGCTAGTTTAATTATGCTTCACCCCTTGCCATGTTTAATAACATTTAATATTGTTGGGTGGCCTAACCGAGAGTGAACTAAATAATTGATGTGAAGTTTCATCAATATGCAACTCTGCTGCATATTGAGCTCCACTTAACTTGTAGTGTTGTTTGTGCATATTGCCATGCCATGCTATTTAAACCGGACATGCATCATACTTGTTTGTGCATCATGCCATGTTTATGTGATGGTTGTTTTACTATGTTGTTTGCTTCTTTCCGGTTTGCTTCTCTCGTTAGCTTCGTTTCGCTCCGAGTTGTGAGGATTCGCTCGACTTCATCCGCTTGTCTTCTTCATGGACTCGTTTTTCTTCCTTATGGATTTCGTGCAAGATGACCATACCTCGAAATCACTTCTATCTTTGCTTGCTAGTTGCTCGCTTCTTTGCTATGCCTATGCTACGATGCCTACCACTTGCTATATCATGCCACCCACATTGCCATGTCAAGCCTCTAACCATCCTTTCCTAGCAAACCGTTGATTGGCTATGTTACCGCTTTGCTCAGCCCTCTTATAGCGCTGTTAGTTGCAGGTGAAGATGAAGTTTGTTCCTTGTTGAACATGGAGATGTTGTTCCTTGTTGGAACATGTTTACTTGTTGGGATATCACAATATATCTTATTTAATTAATGCATCTATATACTTGGTAAAGGGTGGAAGGCTCGGCCTTATGCCTGGTGTTTTGTTCCACTCTTGCCGCCTTTAGTTTCCGCCATATCGGTATTATGTTCCCGGATTTTGCGCCCCTAACGCGGTCGGGTGATTTATGGGACCCCTTGACAGTTCGCTTTGAATAAGACTTTTCCAAAGAAGGCCCAACATTGGTTTTACCATTTGCCTCACCTATGCCCTTTTTCCCTTGGGTTTCGGAGCCCGAGGGTCATCTTTATTTTAGCCCCGCCAGTTCTCCTTGAGTGTTGGTCCAAACCGAGCGATGTCCGCGCCTCGGGCAATCAGGGTTTATGCCAACCCGACGCCTTGCTCATCCGGTGCCCCGAGACCGAGATATGTGCAGCTCCTATCAGATTTGTCGGCACATCCGGGCGGCTTTGCTGGTCTTGTTTTATTGCTGTGAATGTCTTGTAGCCGGATTCCGAGACTGATCGGTCTTCCCGGGAGAAGGAATATCCTTCGCTGATCGCGAGAGCTTATCATGGGCTGTTGGGACACCCCGCAGGTATTATCTTTCAAAGCCGTGCCCGCGGTTATGTGGCAGATGGGAATTTGTTAATGTCCGTTGTAGAAAACCCGGTTGATCTTAATTAAAATACACCAACTCAAGGTGTAACTGATGGTCTCTTCGGCGGAGTCCGGAAGTGAACACGGTGTTGGAGTTATGTTTGACGAAGTAGTTTCAGGATCACTTCTTGATCATAGTTGTTCGACCGTGCTTTTGCCTTCTCTTCTCGCCTCATTTATGTATGTTAGCCACCATATATGCTAGTCGCTGCTGCAGCTCCACCTCACTACCTTGTCCTACCTTTAAGCTTAAATAGTCTTGATCTCGGGTGTGAGATTGCTGAGTCCCCTGACTCACAGATACTTCCAAAACCAGTTTGTGTGCCGATGAAACTGCAGTGTGATGCACCCGAGCTCAAGGAGGAGCTCGATGAAGATCTTGTTCATTGTGTTGTTCCGCTTCAGCTGATCAAGAGTGGAGCTCAGCTTGGGACGATCGGGATCCGTGTAGCATTTGGGGTAGTCTTCTTTTATTTTGGTTCCGAGTCGGACCTTGATTGTATCTCGATGATGTAATGTTTTACTCATGTATTGTGTGAAGTGGCGATTGTAAGCCAACTATGTATCTCTTTCCTTATGTATTACATGGGTTGTGTGAAGATTACCTCACTTATGACATTGCTTTCAATGCGGTTATGCCTCTAAGTCGTGCTTCACACGGGAGATATAGCCGCATCGAGGGCGCTTGTTGGTAATCAGAGCCTTCCCCGACTTAGGAGCCCCCTACTTGATTGTTTGCTGACGTTGTTGAGTCTAGAACGGAAAATGTTTTGAGTCTTAGGATTATATATATCGGAGAGTAGGATTCTTTTTACTCCTCAGTCCCTTCGCCGCCTCGTGAGGTATCCTGACGTAGAGTTTTGACTTTTCTCTCCTCAAATTTCACTAAAATTTTTTTAGGATCACGCGGGTATCTTGGAATCGTTCCGATGGTTTTGTGACGAGAACATTGTTCTTGGTGCCTCCTGACATTTAGGGGTTGTGGCAGTGTCCCGGGGAGTTGAGCTCCGAGGTGTTGTCGTCACAATTTTATCGTTGCAGTTCTGGAATACCTGAGTTTTGCCGACATCAAATCTCTTTTGTGCAGCTTGTTGGTGAGATAACCCCGATAGCCCAAAGATCGTGGCGAAAAGGGAGTATTGCCATGACTTGTATAACGGATGTTTTTCGAAGGTCGAGGTACACGATTTCCGGAGTTTTCTTGGTTATGTGTTGACGGATGGATACAGCTGGATCTAGGTATTGTTAGTTTGGGTGATATATTTTGTGTCCCCTGTATCCCCAACACCAGATTGCATAACCGTAAAGTTTCGGAGTTTATAGGTGGGAATTCAAGTATCTCGTAGGATATCTTTCCAACACACACATGATAATGGATATGGGATCTATCATATGTGTTTGTTTCCGCTCATTCTCGCAAGCCAACTTTGTTTTTGTTTTGTTTTGTGGTATTCAAGTTGCTTCAATGTCAAGTGTTGATTCCATACCTTTCCTAATTGGTGTTCTCATATTGCTATGTGAATACTAATCCTTCTTGATCACCGAGCTTGTCATGTTAATTCTTTTCCAACCGCGTGTTTCTCTTCAAGTGGATCCGATCATTCCAACATTTGCAAGATCAATTCTAAGTTTTTCTCAACGGTGTTCGCTTTCATCCGACCTAAGTTGTTTTGTTTTCCGCCTCCCACCCTTTTTCTTCAAGGACTCAGATTTCTTAATCAAGTATCCATTTTATTGAGTGAAGTTTCTTCATTCTTTTCCTTTAATGTTTTATCCGTGATTTCTCATGAAGACGCTTAAGGAAGCTTTAACCTTATCATTGTTCCATTCTAATTTTCTTCTCCGTGGATTTAAGTCAAGTTTTCAGTAGATCATATTCTTTTCCTCGTTTCAAATGTTTTCTCATACCGTGCACCTCTTAATCATTTACTTCTTGTTATTCAATTGTTCCGAGTGTTGAAGATATCTCGTAAGATTCTAGTTTCCATTCTCAATTCACTCAAGTTCTTTTGAGGATGCTATCTCATTCAAGCCATTTAATTCTACCGTGCAATATCTATTTCAAACAATTGTTCAACGATGTTTCTTTTGAGGGCCCTAACCCACGTGTCTTTTCCCTGTGATCTTACCTATCTCTTCTAATTTTTCAGAGCTATTCCTAAATTCATTGCAAAGTTTGACGAAGAATGAGTTATCATCACCAAATGTCTTTCTCCAAGATCTTTCAAATTATTTTCATTGTTGGTTCAACCTTTCTAATTTTCATTCCGAGTGCCTCAACAATTCATGATGGTGTTTCTCATCGTCATTCTCAATTTTGAAGACCAAGAAGAGTTTCTCTTTAATCTTGCTCCATTCTCTTCAAGATTCATGGTTCTAGCTTGATGCCATCCTCTCATAATTATTTTCGATTGTGAGAATTCTTTTCACCCACCCGAGCATTTCAGAGTCTTTTCAATTTGATTCTCCTGAGCCATCATCTCGAATTATTCATTCCAGCTTTAAGCTCGCTTTCCAAATCTTACCGTGCATCATTCAAGTATTCTCCAATCAGTTCATGATCTATTCGCTCACATGTATATAATTCCCCTCAAGCATCTTCATTCGCTTTTCCAATTCTTCCCGTGAATTGTGCTTCTTCGCTCATTCTCAATTTTACGGTGGTTCGCTCAAGAGTTCTCTTCCTTCGTTATCATACAGATTCATTCGTTTTTTCCAATCCTACCGTGGTTCCTGAAGACCTTCCCAAGTTTGTGCCATATCTATCTTAATCCTTTCTACGAGAATAAGTAGTATGCCAAATCCATTGCTTGTCATCAATTTAATTGGTGAAGGATCAACATAATGTAATTCTTATTCTTGTTCCATCGAGTAAATTCAATTCCTTATTCCGGAGGTTCATCAAAATTTTTGATTTCATTTGTTCATCTTTCTTTCGAGTTCCAAGTTTTCTGGCTATATCATTTCAAAGCTTCATCTTATCACCGCAAGGCTTCACCTTGTGTTTTCAACTTCTTTCTTTTTATCATCCGCTTTCACCGGAGTTCTTCATGGAGGCTCTTCATGATGGTTCGCAAGGATTCTTTTCATTCTTCAATTGTTCTTCAAGATTTCTCTCGGAGTTATGATCCGCCAAGCTATACTCTAAAAATAAACATGGTGCTCAACACATGTTTTGTTTTGAGGAGTTCAAGCATTCTTCTTCTTGCATTTCGAAGTGAAATTCTTTCTACCTTATCTCTTGAGGTGGTGTTATGTCATTCTCGACAATTTGAGTTCGTGTTTCATGTTTCACATGTTGTCAAGAATGAGGTATTTTAAATCCATCAATCTCTTCATTGGAGTTGGCTTGGGCTATATTTCACCTAAAGCTTTCCTAAGGATTGTTGCTAATTATGGTGCTTATTAATGACCCAAGTTCTTCATTTGTCCTCCCGTGATATAAGTTACTGCCTCCTTGTTGATATCAATCCAATCAATTGTTTCATGGTGGCGTAAGCTCACCTCATAATGTTGAGATGTTTCCATAAGTCCACTACAAGGTTATTCTTTTCGTTGTTGGTTTTCCAACAACTCCGCTCAATCCTACTTCGTAAGGATGCTCTTTCAAGATCTTGTTTCCTTCATTCCATTCCATTCCATTCTTTCATTTCTATCGGAGGCATTGTGATGTTGCTATTTTCACCCATCATCTCGCTTTTGTCAAGATCATGTTCTTTTCCTTGCTTATCCATTTAACCGGAGTGTCATGTTTTCATTCAAGTTCTTTTCATCTTATCAAGTTTTCCTTCTTCTTTAGTCGGAGTGCTGCCCAAATTTTATCATTCTTATTGCTTGTCTATCTAGTTTTAACCGAGTGGTGTCAATATCTATGTTATCACTTAACCTCTTGGTTTTCGTCAGATCCCTTGTTCCTCTTTTCTAATGTAGTGTTTTCAACTTTCTTCATCTTCGTTGTTTTCTTTCTTTCATTTTGTTCAACCTCTCAAGGTTCTTTGGTTTCACTCGCTTGTCTGGAGAAGCAACTTTGTTTTACCTCTTCCTCTTCCGCTTTTCTCCGTGCCATCCTAGATCTCGGACGAGATCCTCTCGTAGTGGTGGAGGTTGTGACGCCCCAAGACCGGAGCTTCAGCTTGCCTTCCGTGGTTTCCAGTTTTGTCGTGTGGTTTGTTTTGTTTTGCATTGCATCATGTCATCTCTTGCATTGCATCATGTCATCATGCCATCATATCATTAATTTTTAAAACTCAACTAAATAAATTGTATGGATTTTTCGATCCATTTAAATCGAGGGAATTCACATGGTGTTTTCTCTTTATAACATACCTCCCAATATTAGGAGCTATATTAAAATATTCCATCGCTTTGGAATCATCATAACCCACTTGCATAATAAATCCCATGCCCTTTCTACTTCAAGTTTGGTTCCCAAACCTTGCCATTATTATTCTATCTTTTTCCGAGTTCCACCAAAATCCTTGGGCCATTTTTGTTAAATTCCTCATATTTTTGTGAGTCCGGAAAATAATCCCCATGTCCAAATTCTTTCCCTAACCCTCTCGCTTTTTGTCTCTTTATTTATTTTTCTGCTTTATATATATAGAGAGAGAGAGAGAAGAGGTCCCAGCCCAGCCGGCCTCTAAGGCCTAGGGCCCACCATCCTCCCTCCAGCCGGCCACCTCAGGGCCCAAGGCCTCCCTCGCCCATCTCAGCAGCCTAAGCAGGCCCAAGCTTCCTCCCGATCCCAACCCTAGCCCATCTCTCCCTAGCCCGCAGGACCCCATCGCCTCGTCTCCTCCTTCCCGCCTCAGATCTCTCTCCTCCCTTCTCCCAAGATCGCTCTCTCCCTTTCCTCGATCTCTCGCCTCTGCCCAACCCCCATCTCCCTCGATCCTCCTCCTCCTCCTTCGCCCTCCCTCCACAGAGAGCGCCCACCGATCTCCCTTTTTCCCTCGATCCCATCTCTCTCTCCCTCGCTGACCGAACCCCCCTCGGCCTCCTCCTCCTGGCATCGCACGCCCACGCCCTGGCCTCTCCAGCCCTCCTCGACTGCTCTTCCCCGCCTCAAGGCCAGATCTCCTCCGCCTCCCTCGAAGAGCCTCTACCTCCGTGACCTGCCGCCTGTGAACCTCGTCATGGCGACCACCTCCCATGAGCCTGCAGGCCATCTTCCTCAAGGGTCGAGCTCTCGCTGGCCGAGCTCCTCCTCGTCGCCATGGACGCCCATGCGAGGATCCCCGCCTCCACCATCTCTCTCGCTGTCCCCGCGCTGGGACCAGATCCGCTGACCGCCGTGCTCGATGCCATGGTCAGGCCTCCCTGCCCACTTCGAGGTCCTGCCCGACGCCATGGCTGGCCGCTTGAGCCCCACCGCCGGGACCAGATGAGCAACCTGCCCCGCCGCTTCGCTTGAGCAGGAAGGAGGATGCGCCCGCTTGCCCTCTTCGACCGTAATCGCCAAGTCCAAGTACCGACACCGTGGGTTTTCACCAAGTTCGACTACCGTGGATGCGCAAGTACCACGACGCCTTTGGGAGACCCGCTGCCAAGTTCGACTACACCCGAAACGCCAAGTACCCTTCGAATGTACCAAGTTCGACCACGGATGCGTGTGTACCACTACGACCCGACGACCACCGAACCGAAACGACAAGTACCCCGATGAAACGGTACAACTACCGTCAGCCAAGACCTGTGTAACGGAACCGCGAAGTTCGACACCTTCGTGTACCACTACTTCCGATGACGAGATGTACCACTACCATCGAACATGAACACTACTTCCACTACCGTCCGCCGTAACGACATTACTTCCACTACATCGCGAGAACGACTACTTCCTCTACTTCCCTCACGAACTCGACTCCATCCCGATTGCTCGTTCAAGGTATAACCCGTGATGACCGACCGTGATCGAATCATCCTTGCGATGCCCTCTTTGCCATGCCACTGCTCCGCGGAACCCGAACCGGATCACCCCACCTTCTTGCATGACTCGCTCACACGCTTTTCCGCTGTACCGATATCTCAATCGAGTTATCGGAACCGATGTGTTGCCGTGGCACCATTTTCGGATTCGCTGTCGTGGCACCCTTTCTTCCACCACGGTGACACAATGCTTCATATCATGCTCATGATAACGCTTTCATAAAATTGCATAAACTTCCACATGTCATCCGTGATCATGATAACAACATTTAAATGTTTAATATTGTTGTTTGCTTTAATTTGCTTAAATGCCATGCTAAAATGATTTATTTCATATCTAGATAACCGTGAATCGGTTTTAAATAATTTATATATGTAAATGGGGTAGAAAATGCCTAGTTTAACATGGTAGCTTTTCTTTGCATGTTTAACAACTCTAAAATATGCTTTAGGTCAGATCTGTTCCGAATCCATAATTATGCATATGGGGATTTTCCGGAATTGTTGTTTGTTGTTTCCGGCCTCATTTAAACTTGCCTAGATAGCTAGTTTAATTATGCTTCACCCCCTTGCCATGTTTAATAACATTTAATATTGTTGGGTGGCCTAACCGAGAGTGAACTAAATAATTGATGTGGTGTTCCGTCAATATGCAACTCGTTGCATATTGAGCTCCACTTAACTTGTAGTGTTGTTTGTGCATATTGCCATGCCATGCTATTTAAACCGGACATGCATCATACTTGTTTGCGCATCATGCCATGTTTATGTGATGGTTGTTTTACTATGTTGTTTGCTTCTTTCCGGTTTGCTTCTCTCGTTAGCTTCGGTTCCGTTCCGGAGTTGTGAGGATTCGTTCGACTTCATCCGTTTGTCTTCTTCATGGACTCGCTTCTTCTTCCTTATGGATTTCGTGCAAGATGACCATACCTCGAAATCACTTCTATCTTTGCTTGCTAGTTGCTCGCTTTTTTGCTATGCCTATGCTGCGATGCCTACCACTTGCTATATCATGCCACCCACATTGCCATGTCAAACCTCTAACCATCCTTTCCTAGCAAACCGTTGTTTGGCTATGTTACCGCTTTGCTCAGCCCCTCTTATAGCGTTGTTAGTTGCAGTGAAGATGAAGTTTGTTCCTTGTTGAACATGGAGATGTTGTTCCTTGTTGGAACATGTTTACTTGTTGGGATATCACAATATATCTTATTTAATTAATGCATCTATATACTTGGTAAAGGGTGGAAGGCTCGGCCTTATGCCCGGTGTTTTGTTCCACTCTTGCCGCCTCTAGTTTCCGCCATATCGGTATTATGTTCCCGATTTTATGCCCCTAACGCGGTCGGGTGATTTATGGGACCCCTTGACAGTTCGCTTTGAATAAGACTTTTCCAAAGAAGGCCCAACATTGGTTTTACCATTTGCCTCACCTATGCCCTTTTTCCTTGGGTTTCGGAGCCCGAGGGTCATCTTTATTTTAGCCCCCGCCAGTTCTCCTTGAGTGCTGGTCCAAACCGAAGCGATGTCCGCGCCTCGGGCAATCGAGGGTTTATGCCAACCCGACGCCTTGACTCATCCGGTGCCTCGAGACCGAGATATGTGCAGCTCCTATCAGATTTGTCGGCACATCCGGCGGCTTTGCTGGTCTTGTTTTATTGCTGTGAATGTCTTGTAGCCGGATTCCGAGACTGATCGGTCTTCCCGGGAGAAGGAATATCCTTCGCTGATCGCGAGAGCTTATCATGGGTTGTTGGGACACCCCGCAGGTTTTATCTTTCAAAGCCGTGCTCATGTTATGTGGCAGATGGGAATTTGTTAATGTCCGTTGTAGAAACCCGGTTGATCTTAATTAAAATACACCAATCAGCGGTGTAACTGGATGGTCTCTTCTCGGGAGTCCGGAAGTGAACACGTGTTGGAGTTATGTTTGACGAAGTAGTTTCGTGATCACTTCTTGATCATAGTTGTTCGACCGCGCTTTTGCCTTCTTCTCGCCTCTCATATGCATGTAGCCACCATATATGCTAGTCGCTTGCTGCAGCTCCACCTCACTACCTTGTCCTACCTTTAAGCTTAAATAGTCTTGATCTCATGGTGTGAGATTGCTGAGTCCCCGTGACTCATGATACTTCCAAAACCAGTTTGCAGTGCCGATTTAAACTGCAGGTGATGCACCCGAGCTCAAGGAGGAGCTCGATGAAGATCTTGTTCTTTGTGTTGTTCCGCTTCAGCTGATCAAGAGTGGAGCTCAGCTTGGGACGATCGGGATCTGTGTAGCATTTGGGGTAGTCTTCTTTTATTTTGGTTCCGTAGTCGGACCTTGATTGTACTCAGATGATGTAATGTTTTACTCATGTATTGTGTGAAGTGGCGATTGTAAGCCAACTATGTATCTCTTTCCTTATGTATTACATGGGTTGTGTGAAGATTACCTCACTTATGACATTGCTTTCAATGCGTTATGCCTCTAAGTCGTGCTTCGACACGGGAGATATAGCCGCATCGAGGGCGCTATAACTTCCACCTCAAGGCCAAGATCGCCAACTCGTCGGATCCACCTCGACAATGACTCCACCGCACATCGGACTCCACGAGCTCGTCGCGATCAGCGCCAAGTTCTTCACGAACGACAGTGAAGAAGACGCTGAACTCGTGATCGAGCCGCCAAGAGAAGTGCGGCGTCAATCGACCAGCCGCTACCGGACCCTCTGTCGACATCCATGCGCCAGGGGAACCAGCGACTTGTCAGATGCGTGTAGGTTGCCCCTGCTCACTCGTGAGCTGCGGCAAGTCCAAAGGGCCCAAAGAAGAAGAATTTCAAGCCGATGTACCAGAGAAGTACGACGCAAGACGATCCGTCGGCGCCTCTCGATCTACACCATTGTGGTGCAAGCGTCGGGGCGGTAGACGACAAGATCCTCGCCAACTACTTCCCACCGGTACTCAAACCCAATGTCGATCCTCGCTCATGCACTTGCCGGACAACTCCATATCCTCTTGGCGGATCTATGCCATCAGTTTGTTACGCCTTTCACAGCGGTCACAAACCTCATGGCCAAGAGAGCGACCTTCATCTCGCTTGCCCAAGGAAGGAGAGCCTCGCAAGTTCATTCAGAGATTCAGCTGTACAAAGACAACATCCCAAATGTCCACCCTGCCAGAGAATCAGCGCTGCTCCATCGATCGCGCGAAACCGCAAGATGCGGAGGAGATGGCGATGTGCAAGATCAAGGACGTCAGTGAGCTATATGCCCTGGCCGACAAGTGTGCACGTGCTGAGGAAGGGAGGAGACTCCCCGGAGAGAATACAGAAGTTGCAGGATCTGATAGTGAGGGGTCCACCCCGGCAAAGAAAAGCCGGCGGTGGAGCAGCAGAAAGAAGAAAGGCAAAGATGTGCTAGTTGTTGAGCAGTCCGGCAACGGAGGTGTAACGCCCCCGATGCGGCTATATCTCCCACGTGTCGAGGCACGACTTAGAGGCATAACCGCATTGAAAGCAATGTCGCAAGTGAGGTAATCTTCACACAACCCATGTAATAATTAAGGGAAAGATACATAGTTGGCTTACAATCGCCACGTCACACAGTACATAATTAAACATACATCATTCAGAGTACACTCAAGGTCCGACCACGGAACCAAAATAAAGAAGACACCCCAACTGCTAACACAGATCCTCAATCGTCCCTAACCGGGCACCACTATCGATCATCCGAAACGACACATAGTAACGACCACGCTCTCGTCGAACTCCCACTTGAGCTCGGTGGAGTCATCTCCGACCGCCTCATCGGAACCTCGCAACTGTGTTTGAAGTATCTGGAGCCACGGGACTCAGCAATCTCACACCACAGATCAAGACTATTTAAGCTTTAGGAAGGACATAGGTAGTAAAGTGGAGCTGCAGCAAGCGCCTAGCATATATGGTGGCTACTTCGCAAAAGAGAGCGAGAAGAGAAGCAAAGCACGGTCGTGAAACTAGTAGTGATCAAGAAGTGATCCCAACTACTTACGCCGACATAACTCCAACATCAGGTTCACTTCCGGACTCACGAGAAGAGACCATCACGGTAACACACGCGTTGATGTGTATTTTATTTGAGGTCAACTTTGGGTTTTCTACAACCGACATTAACAAATTCCCATCTGCCTCATAAATCAAGGGCACGGCTTTCGAAAGATATTACCCGCAGGGTGTCCCAACTTAGCCCATTATAAGCTCTCACGGTCAACGGCGATTATTCCTTCTACCGGAAGACCCGATCAATCTCGAATCCCGGACTACAAGACATTTCGACAGCAATAAAACAAGACCAAAAAGCCACCCGACCGCGGCCGACAACCCCGATAGGAGCTGCACATATCTCGCTCGTGGCACACCGGATAGGTCAGCCTACGAGTAAAACCAGCCTCGAGTTGCCCCGAGGTGGCCCCGCAGTCTGCTCAAGTTCGGGCCAGACTCAAGGAGCACCGTCCGGGGTTAAAATAAAGATGACCTCGGCTCGCGAAACCCGGAGGAAAAAGGCTTAGGTGGCAAATGGTAAAACCAAAGTTGGGCCTTGCTGGACGAGTCTTATTCAAAGCGAATCTGTCAAGGGGTCCCATAAATCACCCAACCGTAAGGAACGCAAAATCAAGGAACATAACACCGTATGACGGAAACTAGGTGGCAAGAGGAACAAAACACTGCATAAGGCCGAGCCTTCCACCCTTTACCAAGTATATAGATGTGTTAAACATAGCAGATATATAAATATTGTGATATCCCCAACAAGTAAACATGTTCCAACAAGGAACAACAACCCATGTTCCAACAAGGAACAAACTTCAGCTTCACCGCAACTAACAACGCTTATAAGAGGGCTGAGCAAAGCGGTAACATAGCCAATCAACGGTTTGCTAGGAAAGGATGGTTAGGGCTGATATGGCAATATGGGTGGCATGATATAGCAAGTGGTAGGCATCGCAGCATAGGCATAGCAAAAGAGCGAGCAACTAGCATAGCAAAGATAGAAGTGATTTCGAGGGTATGATCATCTTGCCTGCAATGTTCTCAGAGTTGTCGAAAGCCCGATCCTCAAAACGTTTCTCAACAGTTCCTCGCTCACGACTCGCCTCCGGCTCTACCCAAAGCAACAACAAAACAAGGAACCACATAAATCACGGCAATGCACAATCAACATGATGCAACATGACATGAAATGCAAGATGTGATATGCAATGCGTAAGAGCGCCCGAAGGTAAATGGAAAACTGTGCATCATCTTGGCAAACCAAGCATGCCATCGAAAGATGAGATGATTTCGTTAGAAATCGTTATAGAGATCACCGGAAACGGATGCACGGGTTGGACAAGACGGGCAAAACAAGATTGGTGAGAAACCTACGATAACAGCATGATGAACAAAGCCATGCATGTGTGCAAACTACCTCATAGCAAGATTCAAATAAATATGCCCATGAACCACAACACATAAACATGATGCAATAAGGCATGATCACCAACTTGCCCAAATGCAGAAACTAATGCCACCACTGAGTTGGTGGGATTTTTCTACCCCAAAAACATATATAATATGTTAGGGTTGCAGTAGAGAAAACATCACAAAAACATCAAGTTAAAACCTGCCTAATATGGAAGTTGACAGAATTGGCAATTTCCAGATTTGGAAATGTCCAGATTTGGACTTGCCTAAAACAGAAAAGAGACAAGGCTGAAAAAGGAAACGTGGGGAAACAGGAAAAAAAAATATGCACAAGGGGGGGAAGGCGCTGAGAGGCTGACAGGGTGGCCCCACTGTCATAGAGGTCAGAGGTTTAACAGTTAAAAAGGGGGAAGAAAACAGCCTCGGGGGATTCAACCTGGTCTCCCTGCTGGAATCCTCCCCGTTACCACTGGGCCAAAGCGACGGGCGATCGACAGAGGGAGAGGCTCGCCCTTATCTCGCTGTTGTTGCAGAGGAGGCGACCGAGAGGAAGCGCAAATGTAAAATAAAAGGGGAGGGCGCCTGGGTTCGAACCTGTGTCGCCATGGTGAGAGAGCGGGAGTCAACCAGCTCGGCTAGGTAGGGGTTCGTAAGATCCGTGACGCGCCTACTTGACCAAACCCCTGGCTGAACCAAGAAACAGAGAGGAACACCGACGATGCCGGGCGAGGCAACGGCGAGGCAGGGCTCGCGCCTCAGACACACGGGTACGCACGAAAGGCACCACGGAACAAGAAGGGACAAGCCGAAAGCGGGCTAGCGCATCTACGCTTAAACTACTCGAACTCAAAGCTACGGACACGCCGAGCACGCCGAAAGCGACACTAACATGGATCGGACCTTAGTTCACGGAGATCTAACGACGGCAAGAAGGAGCAGGAGGAAGTGGGGTATACCTCCTTACCCTAGGACAAGGAAACGGCGACGGAGACGGGCGGACGGGCGGGGATCGTGGCTCAATCTCGCCGAACTCGACAGAGACGAAGACCGGCAGGACGTCGTCAACTTGGCGCCCGGCCCTCAGTCGACGTCAGGACGAGTCGACGACGAGGAAGACGCTGGACACGCGGCGGCAGGATGGGTGGCGGAGAGCACGCCGGCGATAAGGCGCTGCCTTTACAAGCGCTGACCGAAAGGGCGGCGAAGCTTGGCGATCCGCCACTCGGCGGCGGGCGGCGAGAGGGAGAGGGAACCCTAGGGTGCGGTCTGATGAGGAGAGGGATAAGTAGGGGGCTAGGCGACGAGGACGAGCCTGTGCTCTCCGTGTTTCTGGGGTCCCCATGGCGCAAGTAGAGGAGAGGGAAGGTGGGTGCGGCACACCACGACGCACAAAGGGGCCGACGCTGCCACGTGGGACGGACTCAGCTGGGTAAGGAGCTGCAAAGCAAGAAGGCAGGAGGAGAGCGAGCTGGGCGCGCCTGCCCCTCGGGCTGCGGGCTGCGTGAAGCCGGGCGGAGGAGGGCTGGGGCCTGTGGGAGGAGGAGGCTGGCCATCAGCTGCCGCCTTTTTTCTTTTCCTTTTAAAATAAAAAGGAGAGAAAAGAAAGCACAGGAGAAATTAAATGATTTTGAGTGAAAGGAAAATATTCCCACACTCCCGAATTCTCCACAATTTAAATAAATTGTAATGGACATTTTAGAAGTAGAAAATAATGCAAGTTTGGAAATATTTCAAACTTGTGCCATTTTTGAACCCCGACCATAACAACTTCAAATGAGGAGATTTTTACAGGGAGTTTTGTGCAACAAGCAAGAATTTTAGGAGAAGATGAACATTAATTTAGAAAGGAAATATATGGCATTTGAAAAAGGAAGAAGTAAAGGGAAGGAGGAGATGGTAATGCAACATGAGAGTGGCACATGCAACCACATGACATGCAAGGGAAAACCACAACCACATGACATGCAAGGGAACACCACAATCACATGATAAGAAGGGAAAGCAATATGACAAGAGGCACAGATGCAATATGGCAAAAGGAGCAAAACAAAGAAAAGAAAAACCCAACATAACCAAACCAAAGAGGCCAAGCATGACAAGAACCCACAAGAATTGGATGAGGTCAAATTGATATATTGCCCAAAAGGGAAAGTTTACATCCAGGGTGTTACAGGAGGTGGCGCCAAGAAAGCCAAAGTTGGTAGCTCCGGCAAGGAGGTTGCCGCGGCACCAATCGCCAGTCAGGGGGCGGCCGCCCACAAGGTGATTTGGCTCCAACAAACAAGATTGCAAGATCCACCGCACTAAGGGCCATGACCTCCAGAGCTGGAAGAAGGTCGAGCAGCTTGTCAATGCGTAAGGCTGAGTACGAGTGACGCGACAAGGAGAAGGCTCAGAAGGTGCCGAGGAGCTAGCAAGAAACGCCTGCCGGGAGGACGCCAAGGCAAGGCCAAGCAGCGCAAGGAGACAGACTCTCGTGGCCGCGACAAGGATGAAGATGACGACGACGATGAAGACATGGAAGATGATGAAACCGATGAGCAGGAGTTCCGAAAGCCACAGAGGTCCTGTATGCTGACGGTGGTGCATCTCGCATACTTCACACCGCCAACTCAAGCAAAGGATGCGGAAGTCCATGCGCGTAACCATCCATCGAGTCACGCAAGCCTCTCGAATGGTCCAACACGCCTATCATCTTTGATATTGAGGACCACCCGATCGTGACATCGCGGTCGGGTGCTTGCCGATGTTGGTTTCACCAACTATCCGCAACCTCAAGGTCACTAAGATGCTAGTTGACGGAGAGGCCGGCTTGAACCTGATCTCCTCCGCGTACTCCGTAAGCTTCAGATCCCCGATGGCGAGCTCAAGAGACCGCACATTCCAAGGAATCAATCCGAAGGAGCAAGCCAAAGGGAAAATCACGCTGTTCGTGACATTTGGCAATGAAGTTGAACTTCAGGATCGAGAGGGTCACCTTTGACGCTGTTGACTTTCCATTGCCTTATAATGGGATACTTGGCCGCCCAAAGACTCGCCAAGTTTATGGCAGCCTCTCATTATGCATACAACTTGCTCAAGATGCCAGCCCGATAAGTCATTTCTGTCCATGGCGACAAGAAGGATGCTCTTATCTCGCGCCGACAAGATCTACCGAAGCAGCAGCTGCAACAGATAGCAAGTCACTTGTCGCTGAAGCTCCCGGGGAAGAAGAAGACCAAGTCCGCAAGAGCTCGATGCCCAACTCCGCAAGCGCACCTCTTCGAGTGCTGCGCCACCGCCGAGGACGCACCATCGAGCTCCACCGCAAGTGTAAGAAGACGATGGCAGCTCCACCAAAGACCAAGAAGGTGTCCGCCAAGGAGGACGGCATCGGTGGTACCTTCACCATCGCCACTCTCGACCCTAAATAGGAAGGCGCTGCGTTCTTTTCTCATGGGCGAACGCCGACGGTTTGCGTGGCAACCGCCCGACATCCCCGTGTTCCTGTGAAAGTAATTGAGCACCATCTTGTCGCCTCGTCCTCACGCCGCCCATCAAGCTGTAAAGTCGTAAAGCAAGCAAAGGAGCGCCAAGAGTTCATCGCAGAAGAGATCAAGAAATTGGAAGCAGCAGGCCTTGTCGAGGAGTGCTCCATCCCACGTGGTTGGCCAATCCTGTAGTTGTGCAGAAGGCAAACGGGAAATGGAGGCTTTGTATCGACTTTACCGATGTTAATAAAGCTTGTCCCAAAGACCCATTTCTTTGCCGCCAGATCGATCGATTGTTGACTCCACGGCCGGATGTGATTTGCTTTCATTTCTTGATGCATACTGGGTACCATCGGATCTTCATGGCGAAGAGGATGAGGAGAAACCGCATTCATCACCCCATGTGGCACATACTGTTTCATACGGATGCCTTTCGGTTTAAAGAATGCTGGTTCAACATTTGCAAGAGTAGTCCTTGACGCTTTTGAGCCTCAAATGCACGTAAATGTAGAAGCTTACATGGATGACATAGTGGTCAAGAGCAAGGACAAAGCAACTCGATTCAAGATTTAGATGAAACCTTTGCAAATCTGCGCAAGATCAACCTCAAGCTCAACCCCGAGAAGTGTGTGTTAGGAGTCCCTCCGCAAGCTTCTCGGTTCTTCGTGTCTCAAATGAGGAATTGAAGCCAATCCCGACAAGATCAAGGCCATTGAGCAGATTGAAGCACCAAAGCGCCCAAGGATGTATGAAGACTTGCCGGTTATGTAGCTGCTCTCAGCAGGTTTATCTCTAGATCTCGCTGAGCGCCTCGCCGCTTTTTCAAAATTTTGAAAAGGCAGGTCCAATGAAATGGACTCCTTGCGGAGGCTGCGCCGCAGGACTTAAAGAGATACCTATCCTCCACTCTAACACTTGTCGCACCTAAGCCACAAGAGAAGTTGTGCTATATAGCGGCAACCAATCAAGTGGTTAGTGCTGCGTTAGTAGCGGAGAGGGAGGCGGATGATGAGCCGGCAACCGTGGCAGATGCATCCAAAGGACAATCAGGGGCTTCACCGCAAGCTCGTCCCGATAAGGATAGATCTCACAGCAGGCAGAGAAGATGCGAAAAGGATGGTGCAGCGCCAGTTTACTTTGTCGGCCTCTTCGCAGGGGCTAGGTCAAGGTACTGTGCAAAATTGCTTTTCGCCTCCTCATGGCCTCGAGAAAGCTGCGCCATTACTTCCAAGCACATGAGATAACAATGCCACTCGCTTCCATCAAGAGGATATTGCAAAATCCGTATAACAGCAGGATTGTCGAGTGGGCACGGAACTGCAAGCTTTGGCCTCAAGTTTGAAAGCACTTCAACTATCCAAAGCAGAGCATTGGCGAGTTCATAGCAGAATGGACGCCAACCAAGATGAAGAAATTCAGAAATGAGCATCCCCGCAAGGAAGCGAGCAAAGAGTGGCTGATGTACTTTGATGGTGCCTTCGCCGCAAGGCGCGGTGTCGGTGTGCTTTGTCGCACCCACCGGAGAGCACCTCAAGTACATAGTCCAGATGCACTTTCCCAAGGAGCAAGCAACAAATAATACCGCAGAGTATGAAGGTTTGCTTGCCGGTCTCGTGATCGCAGAGACCTTGGGATCAAGAAGCTCGTTGTCAGGGGTGACTCACAGCTTGTCGTCCGCCAAGTAAACAAGGATTATCAGAGTCCATTGATGGAAGCCTATGTTGATGAAGTGAGGAAGCTAGAAGAGCACTTTGACGGCCTACAGATGGAATATATTCCAAGGGCTCAGAACGACATTGCCGATGGCTTGTCAAAGTGCACCGCACTCAAGTTACCTGTGGAACCAGGGATATTTGTGCTCGCTGACTCAACCGATCGTAACGCCATCAACTGGATGTAACAAGAAGAGGAAGTTGATTTCGGTGACTATTTTCCCAAGCAGAGCTCCTGCCGCCGCCAAGAGGGTCCCCAAGATCAACACCAAGAGCGCCGAGGAGCAGTCTGCCCGACAAGCCATAGGGTTTGTTTCTGCTGAAGGCACACTCCCGACAAGTTTTGCTCCCAAGCTTGCCGGGAACATCAAGCTCCTACTGAGCCACAGTGTTCTGCCGAGAAGCGGATGTTCCCTGCAGCAGCAGATGTGCCTTTAGTCCTTGTTGTCGAGCCGCAGCTCCAACATGGGCGCAGCAGATCATCCGCTTCCTTCAGACAGAGAACTTCCCAAGAGCAAGAAGAAGCGGAAAGAGTAGCCCTACAAGTCAAGTATGTACCAGTTTGTCGACAAGACACCTGCATAAAAAGAAGACTCAACGGTGTGAAATTGAAGTGTATTCACCGGAAGATGGATGAAGTTGTTGGCAGAGATACATGGAGGCATAAGTGGTCACCACATTGGCAAGAAGAGCACTTGCCGCAAAGCTTTCCGCAAGGTTTTTTTGGCCGACAGCCTCCAGATGCAATCGCACAAGTAACCAAGTGTGAAGCGTGCTGGCCCATTCCAAGCAGATACACCAGCCAGCTCAAGCTCTCCGTGACGATCCCTTTATCCCGCCATTTTCGGTCTGGGGTTCGACATCTCGCCCCTTTCCCGAAAGTAGTCGGGGCTTTGAGTACTTGTACGCTGTAATCGACAAGTTCACAAAGTGGCCGGAAGTGGAAGCAGGAGGAAGGTGACAGACAACAAGCAACAAGTTCTTTAGGTCAATTGTTTGCTGTTTTGGGATTCCTAACAGGATCATCACCGACAACGGCACGCAATTCACGAGCCGCACCTTCATGCAGTACGTCCAAGATCTTGCCGCCAAGGTCTGCTTCGCTTCGTTGCTCATCCGAGAAGTAACGGTCAAGCGGAGAGGGCAATGTTGAAGTGCTGCGGGCTCAAGACCGAACTTTCGACAGGCTGCACAAGTGTGGAAGAAACTGATTGAGGAGCTGCCGGTGGTTCTTTGGTCGATCAGACGACGCCAAATCGAGCCATCGCCGCACACCTTTCGCCTAGTCTATGGAGCAGAGGCGTTCTCCCACGGAACTCAGATTCGGATCACCTCGAGTGCTCGCTATGATGAGCTTGAGCAAGAGCAGCTGCGACAAGATGACGCGCTGCTTCCTTGAGGAGGACCGCTTCAGCCGCCAGTGACGAGCTGCTCGTTATCGAAGCTTTGCGCCGCTACCATAGCCGCAGTTAATGCCGAAGTCTCGAGGAAGGCGACCTTGTTCTTCGCGCGCTCAGTCCGCCAAGAATTCCAACAAGTTGACGCTTAAAGTGGGAAGGCCTTATCGGGTGAAACGAAGTCACTAGGCCGGGCGCTGTCCGCTTTGAGACCAAGATGGCATTCCGATGAGCAACTCCTCGAACATCGAGCATCTTCGTAAGTTTTACTCAGATGGGTTGCCGGAACTCTATTCCGCAACCACCTTTTGTACAAGTCTGGTCGATGTTGCATATAATCCTTTGTACAAAGCCGGGCGCAGATCCCGTGCATAAGTAAAGCTGATGTGTTTCGCACAACTTGTCAATTTCATGCTTTCATCATTTTATTGCATGTGTTATCTGACACTTTGTGCAGCACCTACACCCGGTAAGCAATAACGAGCCACAAGGCTCCATGACTTTATTTTTCTTCTTCTTTTTCAAAGAAAGGAAGGTTCCTCGCACACAAGTTAGCCGGGGGAGGAGAAGATAATGGTCTCGACCGAAAGGCCGCCGAGGAAATTTCGCTTACCAGAAGCAAACGATGTAAAAGCTTGTTGCCAAAGTTTGAGCAATCAGTTTTAAATTTTTAAGTTATCTTCTCGAACGACTCGTATTTTGTATGGAAAACCTGCGCTGGAGGAACTAACTCGTAGCTAGTTGCGCCTTACTTTGTTTCGAGTCCGCCAACAACTTAAGTGAGCTGCAACTAGTTGCGCATAAGGTTGTTTGTTTGAAGCGGCACCGCCAAGAGGCTGCCGACGCTCAAGACTCAACACCGCAGCAAAGGTGCTCATACGACAAGTTCCCTAAAAGCGAGGGCAAAACATACAAAGGAAGGAATCAAGTAAAGGAAATAACATTGCAATCATTGCCCAAGATAGAGTTATATTATAAAATAGCTTGTCGCAGCTCTAATAGATTGTTCTCCTAACATGACCGGCAAATACAAGGAAGAGATAAAATTGGCGGCTAATCTACGCGGGTCACCATCAACCCTCTTGATCTTGCCCACCTTGTCCACAATGGGTACCACAAGGCCTTGAGTGCCTCCACATCGCATCCGCGGCAAGGACTTGAGGACGCCGTGAGGTTGAGGCCTGATTGCGAAGGCCACCTTCATCAAGACCTTCCTCGAGAGCTCCTCACAGATCCGCGCGACCTCGCCAGCTGCTTTGGAATCTCTTCCCGAGTCGCTGGAGAGCCGCCACCACGCCTTGAAGAACAAGCTGAGCTTGGCGCTGGGTTGAGGTGCTCATCGGAGGAATATCCAAGATCCACCATCCCCAGCTCCGCCAGCCCCGTCGATGGCGGCGGTAACATTCACGAGACCCTCGGTCCAAGGCTCCACATTTTCTCCAAGGTGTTCTAGGCGGCAGAAGCACTCGCCAAAGAGCGCCTGTCGGCCTTGATCTTCCAACAAGTCCACCTCCCGCCTCCTCCGCGCCCAGCTGGCCTTCGAAATAAGGTGGTCACCAACTCAAGATCTGCTTTGAGTCCTTGGCGGCGCTGAGCCCTTGCTTCCTCCTCAAATGAGATGGCCCTGCAGCTCGCCAAGAGTGTAGGCGCCTTCTCTCGCCAGGCTTGAGTGCAGCAAGCTCCTCGCACCCTTCTTCTTCAGACCGCCTCCAGCTGCGCCACCTTCTGCCTCCAACTCCTTCTTGGCGGCCTCTGGCACTGTGGCGCGCCCTTGCTTCCTTGAGGGCTCCGCCAAATGTTTGTTGCCAGCTGCAAGCTCCTCCTCATGGATGTCAAGATTGATCTTCCGCGCGCCAGCTCGCCTTCTTGCGCAGACAGCCTCTCGCGGCAAGTCATTGTTTTTCAACCTCAGCCTTCTCGAGGATGAAGGCTTTATGCCAGATCAACGATTTGCTCCCGCCTCCTCCGCCAAGGACCAGAGCTTCCCGATTGATGCCCCCGAGCTCCTCCGCTTCGATGTCTGCTCCCCGCTTCATGATAAGCGCTTCCCGGATTCCAGCTATTTTGTCGGGCACGAGAGCGACAAAGCTGCCTTCCTCGTGACTCGCCGCCGGTTGCCATGCTGGCACGACCAGCGCCACCAATGGAGGCGAAGAGCTCTTCGTCAAGGTCTCTCTTCGACTGGCGCTCTGGAGCTCGACGCCTGGAGCTTGATGAAGACGCCATCGCCAGCTTTCAGATAGGGCGCTGGCTGGGGCTCTTCGAGCTCGACACAGCAGAAGCGGGCGGAGGGATCGACGGTCGGCGTAGCGCCTCGGCGCCTCCGCAGCCTCAGGCTGCTGCGATCGCCGGATCTCGCCAGCCTTCGCGCAGCAGCCTTGGCGGCCTTCTTCACCAAGCGGACTCCATCGGCGCCAGCCTTCTTCCTCAATGGCGGCGGCGGCTGCCAAGATTGCCAAGACGCCCTTCCTCGCTGGCGACTCAATTCCATCGGCTCAAGGGCGGATGGATCTGATGACCGTAAAAAGAAAGAACAGTCAAGCAAATGTTCAAAAGAAAATAAGAAGAAAAAGAACCAAGGAAATTTTCAGGCAAGAGGATTACCGCGATGGGATCTGCAGCCGCTGTCTCAACCATCGGAGGGTCGCCGGGCGCTATCCCTTGCCGGAGAACTGCCCTTGCCGAGAAGCCTCCTTGCCGGAGAATGCTCCCTTGCTGTGGATCCTCCTTGGCGTGTAGTCGACGCAGATGGCACGCCAGAGCGGCTTCCGGAACTCTTGGTGAGGCTGCTCGCTTCCTACACAAACCAACAATGATGATATCAACAAGAAAGAGCACCCATATACGCCAACAGCAAAAAGTAAACCATGTACTTACGCTGGGCTGCGCTGGGTTGCTTTGTGGACGAGTTGTCATGTCCGAGCAGGTGGTCTCGACGCGCCTCGCTCAAGCCGCTGGGGTCGCCTCGATGACAACCACCGGGTCTTATTCTTCGACGCTCTTCGGCCAGGCCCCGAAAAGGAAAGAGTTCGTAATGAAGCAAATCGATACAAGACAAAGCAACAAAATTGAAGAAATACAAGTACAACACAAAGCTTACTTCTTCTTCTTCTCGTCTCGGCAGCCGAAGCTGAGAGATCACTGCTCAGCCCGTGCGACGAGGCGAGGAGTGGGTTCCTTGACCGCTTGGCGGGATTAGCAGCTGTGGCTCGGGAGGGCCTGCGCCAGCTTGTGCGCAGAAGCGTGAGGTGCTCCCCAAGGCAACAAAGGTTGCCGCGTAGAGCTGCTGCACATGGCGCGTCAGCGGTGTTGGCCCGATGCCGCCCTTCTGCTTGCCTCCAGCCTTTGCGGAGACGCCTTCTTGGTGGAGCTGGGGCTCTGGCCATGGCAAGCTGCTAGATGGTGGGGAGGAGGCGGCTCGCCGACCGGCTTCAGTTCGCAAGCTCCTCGCCGGCAACTCCCTTCGCCGCTAAGGCTTGCCGCCGCTGCCTCTCCTCCTCCACGGTGGACTCTGAATTCGCCAACAAGCAGTCAGCCGTCGCTTCTTCCACTGGTGGCGGCGCGCCGATCTCGCCGCTGGTGTCGCGGTGAGGCCCTTCTGCTCATCCATGGATCGGCACTTCTTCCAAGTCGTCAAGAACACCAGACGACGCTATCTCGCAGGTTTTGCCAGTTGGAACAATTCCATGCGAGTCGCACAACGCATCATTGCATGGATGCGGTCGAGCGAGGAATTGTTGCACAATGGAACGATTCCTCGCAACCCGAACCATTCGGATGATCAGGGTCGGCTTGAACAGCTCCAGAGCATCGTGATCCAACCGTGAAATTGAAGTTGAGGCCCGGCGCAGCCTCATGATATTCGCCGACTCGAACTCCCAAGCAGGTCTCCTCCTCTCCGCAGCAAGGGGGTGATGCGCGGCGAGGAAATCTGCGCCAACGGCGCCATACAAGTGAGTCCGCAAGCCCGAGGCGCAGGATCCGGTGACGGCAATCTTCAATCTAGCATCTTCCAGCCAAGTTGTTCCAATCGCTGCCAAGACTATTGGGGTTTACGCCGGCAGAAGGGCTGATTCTCCTCTACAATCCAACACCAATCTGCCCTCCACTCTTCCCACTTGTTGCGGAGCTCTCCTTCCAGATAGGCTTTTTCTTGCCGATCCTTGAGATCCAAGCGATTCCTCCGCAAGGGGCCTCCTCTCTCAACTCGAGGCATGAAGAAGTGGCGAAAAGGGCTACGCTTGGGTGGACTCCACAAAATTTTCGCAAAGATGTGCGAAACTGCCATGGTCAGACAGCATGTGGGTGAAGTCAAGGAGGCGGAACCCGAGGGTGTTCATGATATTGCAGAAAAATTAGAGAAGGGGGGCAGAGCCCGAATAGAAGAACAAAGGCGAAGAAAGGGTAGCCTTGGGGCTAGTTCAAGCAATGGTTGGGAGTACTTTCAGGCGCGATGTGCTCGCCTCCTCACTACTAAGAGGTAGTAGCCTCAGCCTTTTGCGTGAGCTGGGGGAGATGGCCTCGCCTTTCGCAGCCATGAGTCAGCCGGGCCGGCCGACTTCACGCCCTTCCCTTGTCGGCTGGAGCCATGGCGGAGGCGGTGGGGGAGACCGACGCGCAGGTGGTACCGGTGGCGATGAAGTGAGCAATCGCCTTCGTGACTTGGGAAGAAGGGGGAGCAGCGGTTTTTTTCAGATTGACAGCAATGGCGAGGTGGGCAACCGCCCCTGCTTTCCCCCGCTTATAAAGAGGGGGAGCGGACGCCCGCTTCAATGAAAGAAACCCCCACGATCTCTCCCACGACGCCGCATTCGACGCGCTGCCTGTGGGGGGGCGGTGGGTCCGGAGAGAGTAACGGCAGAATCCCAGTGCTCAAGGCTGTCTGCAGCACTGCTTTTGGGCTCGGCCCAACAGCACTCAGCACTGCAGGTGGCCCAGCCCGGGGCTCCTGGTTGTGTACTAGAGTAGGGTACCCTAGTATCCCGGACTGCAGACGGGCAACAGACCCCACGGCAAAGGCTTGCCTGGTGACCGCTTATCCTCCGCGGCTCCATTAGGAGCCATTCAAGAACAAAGTATTTAAGTCAAGGAGACAAGGCCCTGCAAGAGGAGCTTGCCGGAAGGCCAACCAAGGCACCTGAGGCTAGGCTCCTTTAAGAGGAGCTTGCCGAAGGCCTGTGGAGCTTACAAGCTTCCGGGCGCCGACAGGCAACGATCAAGGCGCTGCCGCTGGCAGCTACTGCTCATTTCTCCGCCTCCAAAGACATCCACCAACGTGTCGCCATGGACCTTTCAAAGCACGTGGCAAGAGGTTGTGCGCCAGCGTGAGCGCTGTGGCAAGCGGTGCCGACAAGATTGTCATCGTGGTAAGCGTGGCGCCCCCGACGGTCCCTTTCGCACTGCTTAGTCGACTTAGACGGGCATTTAATGCCTTTGTCCCCGCCGCTGTGGTTAGGTAGGATACATCGTGCAAGTAGTTGTACCAACCACGACTCCTTTTACGCTTTCTGCCCTTATCTACATTGCCACCGTCGAGACCCCCTTGAGCATATAAAAGGAGGCCCATGCGAACGAGAGGGGGGTTCGTCTCATTCAAACCGTGAGAACACCTGCTAGGTCTTGTAGCCTCATTACCCCTAGCAAGAAACAATACAATCGCATAAGCAGCAGAGGGAGTATTATCTCCGAGAGCTTCGTTGGGTAAACTGCTCGTGTGCTTGGCCTCGACCGCTTCTTCAGGCGACCTTCTCGCCTCACAATCAACCGAAGGGGCTCGTCCGCCGTCCCATAGGTGTTCGTGGGTCCGACTAGCTTCCCCGACACTTCATATATAATGGTTCACCATACTGCATGCTACGGACTGCAAACCTCAACACAAGTATTTCTCAATTTCACAATTACTCAACTAGCACGATTCTAATATCACCACCTTTATATCACAAAACTATTGCAAGGAATCAAACATATTATATTTGGTGATCTACAAGTTTTATGTAGGATTTGTGACTAACCATGTGAATGACAAATTCTGTCATCTTTCTAAATAGATATAAGTGAAGCAAGAGAGTTTAATTCTTTCTACAAAAGATATGCCCACGCCTAACAAATATAAGTGAAGCAAAAGAGCATTCTACAAATGGCGTTTTCTATGTGAAGAGAAACATGCAATCCAAACTTCAAATGATATAAGTGAAGCACATGAAGCATTCTATAAA
>JAHIAM010021427.1:7500-40084 GCA_021605205.1 Aegilops longissima | reverse complement strand
CCGAACACATGTATTTGAGAGAAACCGAATAACCATCTAAAAAGCAATAATGTTATGTTTGCATAGTCTTTCTAGCATTTGATCGATAAAAGGTAAGGGTAATGACCTTCTTAGTAGCCTTATTTAATTTATGGAAATCAATTACCATCCTATAACCTATAATAATTCTTATGGAATCAATTCATCTTTACCATTAGGAACAAAGAATACCTCCCTTCTTAGGGACACAATGAAGGACTTACCCAATCGACTATCAAGAACGGATAAATTATACCCGCCTTAAGCTTTAGTATTTCTTTTCTTACCACTTCTTTCATCTTAGGATTCAGCCATCGTTGATGATCACGAACCGTTTGGCATCTTCTTCCAAATTTATTTTATGTTGACATAGAGTGGGACTAATGCCCTTAAGATCATCAAGAGTATATCTAATAGAGCATGGTGCTTCTTAAGAGTTTTCAATAATCTCTTCTTCATGCTCGAAGGTTAGCACCGATAATAACATGATATATCTTCTTTTCATCAAGATAAGCATATTTAAGATTATCGTGCAACGTTTAAGCTCAAACACGGATCACCATTGGGTGGAGGGGATCCCTAGGATTTCAACAGCAAATTGTGTTTTAATAGGTTCCTGCTTAAGAATACTTCATCTATTTCCTTCTTTCATTCATAAACATATCATTTTCATGGTCTAGCAAATATTGTTCTAAAGGATCACTAGGAGGTATGGCAATAGAAGCAAGACCAATAATTTCATCCTTACTAGGCAATTCTTCTTCAAAAGGTTGTCTACTAAATTTAGAGAAATTAAACTCATGAATCATATCACCCAAGCCAATAGTAACAACATTCTTTTCGCATCTATCTTAGCATTAACGTGTTCAAGAAGGGTCTACCAAATATAATGGGACAAAAGCTATCTTGTGGGGAACCAAGAACAAGAAAATCAGCAGGATATTTAGTTTCCCACACAAGACTTCAACATCTCTAACAATTCCCATTGTGATATAGTATCTCTATTGGCAAGTTTAATTGTGACATCAATACCTTCTAACTCAAAGTGCAATTTCGCTTAATTTCTTCGATAAAGTATGAGGTATAACACTAGCACGCACCCATATCACATAAGCCATGATAACAATGATCTCCTATTTTAACAGAAATAAAGCACGCCTACCATCGGTCTATGTTTATCTTTAGCACAAGGTTTGGCAATTCTAGCGGTTTCACCACGAAATGAATAACATGCCCTTCAATATTATCACTAAGAGATCTTTAACAATAGCAATATTAGGTTCAACTTTAACTTGCTCAGAGGTGTATATGTTCTAATATTGCTTTTACTTAACTACAGCTTGAAGCTTTAGCATGATCCTTCATCCTAATAGGAAAAGGTGGTTTCTCAACTTAAGAAGTAGGAACAATAGGATCATTATAAGTGAAGATTTTCTTCAACTTTAGTAGGTGCAGCTACTTTTACTTCTATGGAGGATGATATTTAAACCACTTCTCCTTGGGGAGATCAACATAAGTAGCAAAAGATTCACAAAGGAGCTACTATCTCGAGTCAAGTCCATATTTAGTGCTAAACTTACGGAAAATATCGGTATCCATAAAAGATTTAGCACAATCAAACTTAGGTGTCATACCTGACTCCTTACCTTCGCCGAGATCCCAATCTTCAGAGTTTGCTTAATTCTATCCAATAAATTCCATTTGAATTCAATAGTCTTCATCATAAAAGGGCCAGACAAGAAGTATCGAGCATGATGCGATTGTTTTGTAAAGCCGAGCATAATTTTTTCAAGAATTACTTCTTTTGGGAGCTCATGATTGGGGCATGAATTTAACATTGATTTAAGCCTCCCCAAGCTTGAGCGATGCTTTCTCCTTCCGAGGCCAAAAATTATATATATAATTGCGATCACGATGAACAAGATGCATAGGATAATACTTCTGATGAAATTCCAATTTCATTCGCTTATAGTTCCATGATCCCATGTCATCACATAGCCTATACCATGTCGATGCATCTCCTTCAAAGATAAAGGGAAGACCTTCTTCTTAAAACATCATCGGGTATACCGCAAGCTTAAATAATCCACAAACTTCGCCCACATAGAGTAGATGTTCATCGTGATGCTTTGTTCCATCTCCCGTAAAAGTATTAGCTAGCAGTTTTCTAACATACCCATCATTTTCATAGGTTCAAGAGGGTTGAGGAGCAACTTGCCGGTCGGGCGAAGATACCCTAACAAGCCCTCACAGGATTACTTTCCATAGTAACAAGTGATAGTAAATTTAGCACACTATATAAAATTTTCCTTACCAAATTCCACCTACCAAAGGCTTCACCGCAACGCGCTTTAAAAGAGTCTTGATGACCCACAAGTATAGGGGATCTATCGTAGTCCTTTCGATAAGTAAGAGTGTCTAACCCAACGAGGAGCGTATGAAATGATAAGCGGTTTTCAGCAAGGTATTCTCGGAATCAAATAAGTGGTAAAGATAGTTTTGTGATAAGATAATTTGTAACGAGCAACAAGTAACAAAAGTAAATAAAGTGCAGCAAGGTGTCCAATTTTGTAGCAAAGGACAAGCCTGGACAAACTTTACATAAGGAAAAGCGCCCCGAGGACACATGGGAATATCGCTGCTTAGTTTTCATCACGCTCATATGATTCATTCACTTTGATAATTTGATATGTGGGTGGATCTGCTTGGGTGCTGTTCTTACTTGAACAAGCATCCCACTTATGATTAACCTCTATTGCAATCATCCACAACTACAACAAAAGTATTAAGGTAAACCTAACCATATCATGAAACATATGGATCCAAATCAGCCCTCATTTAAACAACGATAAACTAGGGTTTAAGCTTCTATCACTCTAGCAACCCACCATCTACTTATTACTTCCCAATGCCTTCCTCTAGGCCCAAATAATGGTGAAGTTTTATGTAGTCGACGCTCACATAACACCACTAGAGGCTAGACAACATACATCTCAACAAAATATCGAATCTAATAACAAATTCACATGACTACCGATAGCAAGACTTCTCCCATGTCCTCGTGAACAAACGAACTACTCACAAAGCATATTCATGTTCATAATCAGAGGGTATTAATATGCATAAAGGATCTGAACATATGATCTTCCACCAAATAAACCAACTAGCATCAACTACTGGAGTAATCAACACCACTAGCAACCTACTAGTACCAATCCCGGACTTGGAGACAAGAATTGAATACAAGAGATGAACTAGGGTTTTGAGAGGAGATGGTGCGGTGAAGATGTTGATGGAGATTGCCCTCCCGATGAGAGGAGCGTTGGTGATGATGATGGCAATGATTTCCCTCCCGAGGGAAGTGTCCCCGGTAATAACAGTCACCGGAGCCTAGATTGGTTCCGCCAAGGTTCCTCCTCATGGCGGCGGAGTTTTGTCCCGAAAGGTTGCTTATGATTTTTCCTCGATGAAAGTGTAGGAGATATGCCCTAGAGGCAATAATAAATGATATTATTTATCTCCAAGTTCATAATTATGTTTATGTTCCATGCTATAATCTTATGGTTCTCGAAGTCTGCAATAACACGAGGCTCGAAGAAGACTCATATGCACGTGTGTTATAATAAACGGTAAGAAGTATTCTTAGTCCGCCTCTAAGACTAGCTCAAGTGTTGCATGATGGTTCTATTTTCTTGATCATGGGCATGTCAATGCCAAGAACTTTGAGGGCACAATGTTAAGAGAACATTTTTGTTGAATCGAATCGGATTGATGTTATGCTATGAGATTCATTCGTCACAAGTTAATGGTACATAAACGGAGATGGTTAATGTTTGCATGATTCCTTAGACCGAGAGAGTATCGAAGTTTCTTCATGCTTGCTTCATGAACTTTGGGGTTTGTTAAACGCCCTCCGTAAATGGGTGGCTATTACGGCGCTTACGGTTTATGGAAAAGTATGTCAAGTAACTTGATAGCTCAAGATTGGGATTTGCTCTTCGAATGGAGAGATATTCTGCCCTCTCTGTTATGGTATCCATAATTGTTCCGCCGACACCTTGTGATTTGATCACCGGGATGCGGAACACGAAACGAGAAAAGAGAACAAAACGGTAACGAGGTAATTTGCATGATGGACAAATTGTTCGCCCATGGGGATGCAATAAATATCACCTCGGTGTTTGTGACATATCGTGAAGCAAAGGAATAGCTCATCGCAACTCGAGGTTCACTCAATATTTATTCGTGTGGGTATAGGGGTCAATATGGGTGTCCACGGCCCGATGTTGAACATTGATCGAAGGGGTTCCGGTCATGTCTATACTTCACCGAACCTATAGGGTCACACGCTTAAGGGTCATCTATCGCTGAATACTAGACAGGAGTCTGAGAGAAAATCACCAAAAGTTTTTAACCGAAAAGTTTGACAGCGGAAAAGTTCCGAGAGAGGTCACCGGATGAGTTTCGTGAAACTGAAATAGTTTTTCGGGTATGCCATTAAGTCAAAATGGTTTTAACATGCCCGATAATTCTTGGAGGGTGCCGTAATCATTCTGAAACTTTTTGAATTTAAAAACGAAATGTTCCGAGTTAGTGAACCGTTCGATGCTTTTCGCAGATGAAAATCACTAAACTGGAATTGTTCCAAAATGCATTGAAAATTATTATGGTGGGTACCGGAAATGTTCTAAGCCCACATAAATATTTTCAGTTGAACGGACGCTAAAAATGTCGCGTGAATAGTGAAAGTGCTTTTTGGGATATTTTATGGAAAGCCACCTTTGGGGCTTTGTCCAAAAGATCTAGGGATGACATGGATGGATTGGGAGGCCCTCATGGGGCCCCCAAGGGTGTGGTCTACACTTGGGGCTCCACCTTGGAGCCCCTCTTGTTCCTTGGTTTCACTCTTATGCCCTTGAGGAAGGACTTCATTCATGTGCATTTTGGGTTTTTGTGTTAAACTACCCTACCCCTTGGGATTTCCTATAAATAGAGGTGGAGGGGCAGCCCTCCACACTCACTCTTTCTCAGCAAAGTGCCATGCATGATCTGGCTTCTCTCCCTCCCAAATAAATAGTTTCAGAGAGCCGAAGGTGTCCGGGTTCCGCAGAACTAGTTCGACGGCCCCCTCCGGATAGATGACACCGTATGTGTGCAACCCCGTAGAGAGGTCGAAGTTCGATCCTTTTGCCCGAGGGGCTGTTTTGAGAGTGCCTCCCAAGGGTTGTCCAAGTGACGGTCCGAGTTCTATGAATCTCTCCAAGGGCTGTCCGAGTGAACCGAAGTTTTGAGGGTCCTCCCAAAGGGATGTTCCGACACCGCCCGAGGGATCTGTCCACCGCCCCGGAGGGCTGTCCGTGGCGGATGAGGGTATACATCCCAGCTTGGGAGGTTGTAAATCCTAGCTGCAGGATCTGCACCCCGATCGCCATCGATCAGATCTCCGGCTTATGAGTCTGTGAATAAAAATATCAAACCATGTATGCAGTCTCCATAGTGGTCCCGGCTGGTGCGAGGTCGGAAATTTTTGTTTTCTCGCTGGGTTACCCTACAAAGGCATCGAGCCATGCTATATGTAGATGCAGTTGCGATCTAGAACACATGGATGGAGATGTATGGGTGTTGACAATATAATTAGGTAGTAAATGAGTTCTATTACCGAAAATTATCTGAGGGTAGCGATGAAATCCTTATCGATGTTCTTGTTGCTCCTTAAATTTATGTAATCCTCGATCTTGACAGCATTGTGGTATCTCGACAAAGTTCGCAATCCGCGATCCTTTCATGCTGCTCCCGAGCATGCTGATTGATGATCAACGGCGTTACAGCTTTGGGTTCCACTTTAGTCTAAGAAAGATGGATGTTTCGCAGACTAAAGGGCAATGCGATATGATCTCCACGGGTCGCGATGACGGTTCAAGGGGCCTTAGATTTTATTATCTCGTGTTTCATACACCCATTAGTTAATCTAGCGCTTGAATTATCATACTTGATGATGGACGCTGGTAGCTTCGGTTTGTTTCAAAACCTTAGAAGCCAAGAAAACAAGTTTTTGCATGAACCGCTTAGAGACGCTAACTTGGTTTTGCAAAGCGGTTTTGATGTGCATGTGATGTGGTATAGCAATGCTCATAATAATTTGATTATGTATGAGATGACTATATGATGTAAATTGATTAAACATGACCTGCGGTCAAGATTCGCATGATGGGGAGCCATATGATTGCACTTTAATGACTGCGTGTCAACCTTAAGTAATGCACTTATTTTATTAGCTATAGAGATAGCAATATTATCTGCATCGACAAGGTGGTGGCAATCTTCGCAAGGTGAACACCGATGCGAATGTCAAGACGAAGAAATGAAAGACTTCTCCGCCGTAAAGAGCTATACCATATCTTGCTATTATGAATTGCCCGTGATGTTAATCCCTTATGATGCACCCTTTCGATTGCGTGGTAGTCGCTTTTATTAGGGTGATCTCTCACTTAAAATATCAAAGTAGTTAGTGTTCACCCAAGTGTAGCACCATCTGAAATTCATATCTTTTGGGTGCGCCATGTACACATGAGCACGAACGAATCAAGAGGAATGAGGCGGTGAGGTTAGACCTCGAGCAAGATCACTTGGTTGTCTTTGTCGCTCAGGCCGGAGAGTCTGAGCTCGAACACGCCCATCGAATATGAACAAGAATCAATAGAGATGTGATCGGCAAGTTGGCCTACCGATTGAAATTCGTGTCATCGTGATGAACCCGCCAATGGCATCGAATAGAAATATGGATCTTGAATCACTCTAAATTAATTATGAGAGATATTGATTTGAGGGAGCCTACGTTGAATTAACATGTTTAATTTCGGCAATTAATTATGAACACCGCCTAAGTGTTTCTTGCAAAATAGTTATAGAATAATGGCTCCGCTTTCCACCTTCCCCGTTAAAATTGAATACCTGAAAATATATGGTTAAAACTTTACGATTGGTAACGTAATGTGAGGATTGTCCTCAAAGTGCAATTATGACTTTGTCCTATCGCATGCTTTCCGGATCCTCCCGCTAATGTGATGACCCACAAGTATAGGGGATCTATCGTAGTCCTTTCGATAAGTAAGAGTGTCGAACCCAACGAGGAGCGTAAGGAAATGATAAGGTTTTTAGCAAGGTATTCTCCGAAGTACTGAAATAAGTGGTAACAGATAGTTTTGTGATAAGATAAATTGTAACGAGCAACAAGTAAAAAAGTAAATAAGGTGCAGCAAGGTGGCCTAACTTTTTGTAGCAAAGGACAAGCCTGGACAAACTCTTATAATAGGAAAACGCCCCGAGGACACACGGAATATCGCTGTTGTTTTCATCACGCCATATGATTCGGCTCGTACTTTGATAATTTGATATGTGGGTGGATCGTGCTTGGGTGCTGTCCTTACTTGAACAAGCACCCCACTTATGATTAACCTCTATTGCAAGTATTCGCAACTACAACAAAAGTATTAAGTTAAACCTAACCATAGCACTAAATAAATGGATCCAAATCAGCCCTTACGAAGCAAAGCATAAACTAGGGTTTAAGCTCTACTCTAGGAACCCATCATTTACTTATTACTTCCCAATGCCTTCCTCTAGGCCCAAATAATGGTGAAGTGTTATGTAGTCAACGCTCACATAACACCACTAGAGGTTAGACAACATACATCTTATCAAAATATCGAATCTAATACCAAATTCACATGACTACTAATAGCAAGACTTCTCCTTGTCCTCGTGAACAAACGTGTTCAGACAAAAAGAGGGTACACTTTTTGTACCCCTATAACTCGCACGGCACCGAGCCACGGCACCACCACACCGAGCAAGGCAAGGAGGTGAAACCAAGGTAAGGCCGGTCAAGAGGAGCGGAACAACGCCAAGACCACAAAAGCAGGGAAGGACTCCCGGCAAGGTCCTTGCCGGAGAGGTTCTAGCAGACCCGGCAAGACCCTTGTCGGGCAGCTCACCCCACGCCCACGGAGCGAGTCACCCTTGAGTCCACTACCCCATGGGGCAAGGATTCGAGATATCCCCTGGTGGCATGCAGATCTTTGTGAAGACATTCAAGATGAGATACACACTTGAGAAGATGATGATCCTTATGGATCCCAGCCAAGGAGGACCAAGGCCCCGGCAAGAGCCTTGCCGGATGACAAAGAAGCGCCATGGCAAGACCCTTGCGGCCCCGAAGGCCCTTGCCGAGACACCTGGGGCCACCATCGCCCGACTACCGCGCTCCATCGCCAGATGACCTGCCGACCCAACCAGTTGGGCACCGCGGGAGGCATGCAGATCTTCATGGAGACCAAGATCGCGCCACCTCGCTGTGTGCCTCCACATGGCACCACAAGCACCGGTGGCTGTGCACAACGCAAGAGGGAGCGGCGACGGACGGACGGGCTCTCCACCCGATAAAGTAAGGACACTCTAAGCAGGCACATTAAATGCGCTTGTCATATAATGCGAGGGATAAACTCGACATCGACTTTTCCACCTCCTGTGCCACGGGCAGCCCCTTTCCTATAAAAGGAGGCCCGAGGCGCACCGAGAAGGATTCGCTTTTGGAGCCCTCACGCCCATAGCTAGCTCAAGAACACAGATATACAATCCACCAAAGGGAGTAGGGTTTTACGATCCTCGCCGAACTCGATAAACGAACCACGCTACCTATTTGATCCGCTTTCCACGACTCCCGCTCCGCAACCGCAGTTGGGATTCTTGTGATCCCATAGGTGTCGCTTCCATCGACATCTTGGCGCCGCTGTAGGGGGCGCGAGTTGTGAGAATCGGCTTTAGCAGTTAGTTCGACGCTTCTTCATCATCATGGCGCCCAAGAAGAAGACGAGGTGGTGGTTGGCCGCCGAGGTCGGGTATCCGCCTCGACGCTGGCGAAAGCAGGACCGTCGCCGAGGGACCCGGCGCCGTTTCGGAACACCAACACCGCCCCAGCAGTCGGAGTTTAGGAGGCGGCGATGTTCGGCGCCGGCAACGAGCTGCACGCCGCCAAACCTGTGGATGGAGCCGGCCTCCGCGTGGCGCGGGCCTTCGTCTCACCGCCACTACCGAGGGTGGCGCAAGGGCTTCAAGACTTCCACGCGGCGCCAACGCCGCCTTCTCAAGCGCCCACGGAATGGCGGGTCGCACCAAGACCCCGGCGCCGCCAGGAAGAGGCCCGAGCGCCACTCCGGATGTAGAAGACCTGCCCGCCGCAGGCGCCGGTGAAGATGGCTTGCGCCACGTGGTCGCGAGAGCTCCTTCCGACACGGTCAAGTCGGGCTGCCTCGATCCGCAGGTTTCGCTACCACCGACGCCAGCAGAAGTTTGCGCCAGCAGCTGTTCCTCGATTTTCCTCCCACTACGGGAAACTCGGAATGGAGAGCCACCATCCAAGCCTTGTTGCGGTGGCCAACAAAGACGAAGCTGAGTTCGGCGGAGCCCCCGGTCGACGCCCGACGGAGTCCCACGCACGCGCGAAAGCCGGCGGCCCACCACGCATTCGCCTCCTCGCCGACCACGGACACCGCCGCCGCGACGTTACGGGCGATTTAGATCTCCATAGCGTGCCCGACCAAGGACCCATCGACCAACGCCAGTCCTTCGGGTCGGGAACATGAAGACGCCGGACCACCATCGAAGCCGCGGGCACGCCATCAATCGATAGGCGAGCAGGCCCGCCGTGGACCACCCGGCACCGGAGAGCCCCGAGGCCCGCTTTATGAGGTAGGCTGCCCGGCCTTTACCCGTGAGCGCGAGTTCCAAAGGGCCCACTCACCGCACTTTCAAACCCGACGTATGAAGTAGCGGCAAGACCCACCTGTCCGAAGTTCTCAAGATTACACCATCGCGATGCAGGCTGCCGGAGCCCGCGATTTATGGTGCTTATGACCATTTCCGCTGGCTTAAACCCAACGCCATGTCATGGTTGATGCACTTGCCGTAGACTCCATTTCCTCCTGGTCGGATTTGTGCCATGAGTTCGTGGCGCCTTTCACCGGCGGTCACCAAGCTCACGCCAAGCAAGTGATCTGCACGCCATTCCCGGGGAGGCGAGTCTCCAAGTACATACGAGGTTCAAAAAGACAATATCCCGATGTTCACCCCCGCATCATCGCCGCTCCATCGAACGACGGAATCGCAAGATGCCAAGAGTCTGGCGAACAAGGTGAAGGATGTCCAGGTTCTATGTTCTCGCCGACAAATGTGCCCGCGAAGAGGGAAGGAAGTACGAAGACGCCGCGTGAAACCGACCTCGATGAGGAACCGACGCCCGCAAAGAAAGGCCGCGCCGAACAGAAGCGCAAAAAGGCCGGGTTGCCGCCGAGGGTCGGACACCGCTCCACAAGAAAAAGGCGATGACCGCGAAATTGCCGGATGTCACCGCCGCCTTGCCGCCGAAGCTGCAACTCGAAGCGGTACGCAAGATCCATTGCACCAAAGGCCATGCTCCAAGATCGCCGACAGTTGAGCTCCCGAGAAGCGAGGGCTGAATATGAGAGGGGACAAGGAGAAGGCCAAGACGATGCGAGGATCCGGAGAAGCGAAAGCGGCCGCCGCAAGGATAAATACGAGAGCCCTGGCCGGTAAAGCCGTAAGATGACGACACGAAGAGGACGACGAGTCCGGCGCAAGAGTTTCGAAAGCTACAGAGGCTATGGCTGCCGATGGCGGCACCGTGATACCTCTAGACGCTTAAACAAAGGACGAGAGATTACAAGAAGCTGTCGCTTGATGCCCAAAGGCCCGGTGGTCCAGACTCCTATCATTTTTACTCGAGGATCACCCGATCGCACTATCGGTCGGTGTTTGCCGTTGTTGGTCTCACCAACGATACACAACCTCAAGGTGAAAAAGATGTTAGTCGATGGCGGGCCGGTCGAACTTGATCTCCCGTGATCGAGAAGCGCAGACGATGGAGACCTCAAGAGACGGCACGCTTCAAGGTCAGCCCGAAGAAGCCAACCTAAGGGGAAGGTCACCGTCAGAATTTGAACCTAACTTCAGATCGAAAGATTGTGTTTGATGTTGCCAAGATCCCTTGCCTACAACGATCCTGGTCCCAAACCGCCAGTTCAGGCAGCCACACTATGCATACAACACTCAAGATGCCGGCCCGTGACGATCATCACCATCCCTCCGACAAGAAAGATGCGCTGATCTCCCACCAACTGTCAAGAAGAAATCACGGCCGGCCGCAGGGCACTTGCTCCCCGGACCCCGGAGGGAAGAAGAAAAAGGCCGCAAGCCTCTTCGAGTGTAGCCCGCCGAGGACGACCAGAGCTCGCCAAGAAGAAGTCCAGGACACCGCCGGAACCAAGAAGGTTTCCATGAGGACGGACGAGAGGAGCTTTTACCATAAGCTCCACCTTGACGACAAATAGGAAGACGCCCACCTTCCCCGGCAATGTCGGTGTTTGCATGGCAAGCTTACATCCCCGCGCTCCTGTAGGTGATTGAGCACCACCTGCGTCGCCCATGTGCGCCCGCAAGGTAAGATCAGAAGCAAGCTTGGAACAGAAGAGTTTCACGAAGAGATCCAACCGGAGGCAGCGGTTTGGTAAGAGGGTGCTCCATCCAACGTGGTTAATCCGCGTGGCGAAGGCAATGGGTGGAGGCTGTGTATTGATTAACGCACATCAATAAGGCTTGCCCTGGACCCTTTGCCGCCAAGATCGACTAGATTGTGACTCCACACCTGGATGTGATCCTATCATTCCTCGATGCCATCGCACCACGAACTTCATGGCAAAGGAAGCCAAGAGAAAACAAATTCATCACCCCATGTGGTACGATTGTTTTAACGGATGCCTTCGGTTGAAGAGTCTGGTTCGACGCTATAGGGCGGTCCATTGGTTTTGAACCCCACCCATAGAAATATGGAAGCTTATATGGATGACATAGTGGTCAAAACCAAGGACAGGGCAACCTCATACCGATTAGGGAGACATTTGCAAACCGCGAAGATCAACCTCAAGCTGAACCCCGAGAAGTGTCTTCGCCCCGCCCGCAAGCTCTCGGTTCTTGTGTCACGGCGGATAGAGGCCAACCACAAGATCAAAGCTATAGAGTAGATTGAAGCACCAAGCGAATCAGGATGCGCCGCTTGTCGGTTGTCGCCATGGGAGTTCATATCCAAGTCCGCGAAGGCCCCTTTTAAGATTCTCGAAAATGCGGCCCGTGGAATGGACGCCGAAGTAAGCAGCATTGCAAGATTTGAAGAAGTACCTTCTCCGCACCAACACTAGGGCGCCAGTTCCCGAGCCGTTTCGCTATACCTAGCGGCAACGAACCAGGGGTGCGCCGCTAGTGGCGCAGGAGGCCGACGCGAGGTAATAGGCAACAGCCCAACGCCACTAATACGGAGACACAACGGTCGTGTCGCAAAGAAGAAAGTGATAAACGCGCGTCACTTGTTAGCCTCTTGCAGGAGGCTAGGTCAAGGTATCCGTGTAAAACGCTTCTTCTCATGGCCTCGAGGAAGCGCACACTACTTCCGTGCACACGAGGTCACCGTTGCCACTGCCTCCTCTGCAGCGGATGTTGCACAACCCGATGCGACGGGAGGATTGTGGAATGGGCACTAGAGCTGTCTAGCTTGGCCTCAAGTTTGAAAGTACACGATTCGAGCCTAGTCCTAGCGGAGTTCATTGCGAATGGACCGCAACACCGAAAGAAACCGAGAGACCGTTCCCGCAAGGAGGCAAGTTGCAATTGGATTATGTACTTTGATGGGGTTTCTCTGCAGGTGCCGGGCTGAGTATCGCTTGTCGCCCACGAGAGCACCTCAAGACGTTATGCACTTCCCTGGAGGTGTCAAAAACACGGCAGCGACGAAGGGCTGCTCCGGTCTTAGGATCGGGACCTGGAATCAAAAAGCTCATCCGGGCACGCAGCTTGTCGCCAAGTCAATAAGAATTACCAGCCCGTGATGAAGGCCACGTTGATGAAGTGAGAAAGCCGAAGAGCTTACGTATAGATGAACACGCTCCCCAGAGAACGATATCACCGCATTTCCGGCGCTGCTGCTCATGCTACCGGGAACCAGTACCTTTTAGCCTAACTCAGCCATCCGCTGATCCGCAACAAGGCGAGCAAGAGGAGGAAATCAGGCCGGATTTTCCGCCGAAGCCCTGAGCCGCCGATGTTGCCGGGACATGGAGCCGCCATAGACGGTAGCCGGAGCGCCAAGCTCTTGCCGGAGACGCCGCCCTATAGCGGAGGAAATGCTTTAGTCTCGCCCGAGCCCTGCTCCAACAGGCACAAATATCCGATTCTCCAGACAGGGAACTTCCGAGGAGAGGAAGAAGCGAAAGTAGCTCGTTTCGCCATGTATCGGGCCGATGACGCCCATAGGAAGAGACCGAACGGTGAAATTGAAGCGCGCCCTCGTGAGGAAGGATGAGCTGTTGGCGAGATAACAGGCATATTGGATCCCACATCGGGTCAAGAGCCTGCGCAAGGTTTCTTCCGCCCACCCTCCAGATGCAACAACACTCGCCACCGTGTGAAGGGTCGCCCATTCAAGAAAGCTTCATCAGCCAGCTCAAGCCCTTCAAACCATCCCTCTCCCCTTCTCCGGGGCTCAATCGGCCTTTTCCGTGGGGCTTTGAGTACTTGTATGTTGCAATCGAAAGTTCAAAGTGGCGGTGGAGGCAGTGGAGGGGTCACAGCTCAATCGCCGCTGTTCTTCATTAGTGTGCCGCTGTACCCAACATGGTCATCACCGATAACGGCACATTCACAAGCCGCACTTCATGCAATATACTCAAGACCTCGGAGAAAGTTGCCTGCTCCGCTAAGTAACGGATAAGCCGAGAGGGCAAATGCTGAAGTATTGAGGCTTAGGACCAAGACTTGACAGGCTGCACAAGAGCGGAGGCGCCGATTCATGAGTTGCCGGGTTCTTGGTCAATCAGACGACACCAAATCTAGCCACGCCAGCACCTTCGCCTGTGTACGGGCGGAAGCGCTATCCCCACCAACTCATACACGGGTCACCTCGAGTGCTCGCTTATGATGAGCTTGAGCAAGAGCATCGCGGCAAGACGACGACCGCCCTTGAGGAAGATCATCTTCGGGCGGCGTGAGAGCAGCACGCTCAAAGAAGCCTTGCCGCTACCATAGCCGCAAGGTTCATGCCCGAGCCTGAGGAAGGCGACCTTGTTCTTCGCCGCTCAATCGCCAAGAATTCCAACAAGTTGACGCAAGTGGAAGGCCCTTATCGGGTAATACGAAGTCACCGTGCCCGGCGCAGTCCGCTGAGATCAAGATGCTGCCCGTGAGTAATTCCGAACATTGAGCATCTTCGTAAGTTTTACCAGAAGGCGCGCTTGTCGGGCCCCTGAAAGCCACCTTTTGTACAAGCATTGCCGATGATGCATGTAACACTTTGTACAAAGCCAAGCGAGACCCCGAGCATAAATAAATGAAGGCTGCCCCTGTTGTAACATGCATGCTAGGTCGAGTCTGCCCTGGTTAGGGTTGATAGTGCTTGGCGGCACTAACCCCTAGCTTAGTGGTCGAAAAGGCCCTTTGCCGTTTTTTCGCCTTCTTGGTTCGCAGGACTTACCATATCCTTGCCGGACCACTTAAGGATGAAAAAGAGGAAGAGGACGGACTAACATCTAGACCCCGGCAAGCCAAGATACCGGGGCTGCAAAAGAAAAGGATCACCCATGGCAAACCAAAGTTGCCGGGCTACAGCTTCAGAAAGTTTTTCATCCCTTGTCATGCATCCCTTATGGATCGAGGTATGTGAAACCTCGCTTTTCCCAAAGCTACCGTGTTCCTTAAAACTCTAGGCCCCGGGCCTGCTCCGGAGCCAGGTTTGGTTGTAGTCGCGCAGCAAAAGGATGGAACAAGGGCTTAAACCCACTTCATCCCCCTCCGAACGTGGAGAAAGGTTGAGGCGGGAAGACAGCAAGGCCTGCTGTCGGTAAAGAAATGTTTATCTTAAAAGATATCAAGGATTCGCTCCTTGTCGGGGTTCTACCCGCAAACAAATGACCCGCAAATATCCTTTTCATTAAAACATTCCGCTCGTACCAGAGGGAATGAAAAACATGAATAATGGGATTACAAGTTCTAAATTCAGCTAAGGCCGAGGCTTACAAGTTGAAAAAGATAAGGTGCCAGAACCTTTCTTGTCCCTCTCCTCGGAGGTAGGTCAAGGAGGCAAAGGCAAAAGGAGCGCCCAGGCAAGCTACGGGTGGCGAAGACACCAAGAGAACACCTGTGGCCATCTAAAGGCTGGATGGTGATGGCGACGCCGAAGCAGAGTTCAAGATGAGGCGGCAGACGCCAAGAGCTGTCGAACGCTGCGAGGCTACAAGATTGACTTGACCTTGCCGCCCCTCTTCCCTTCCGCAGCCTCCCAACGCCACCGCCCAAGGAGACGACTGAGAAGTTCAAGGAGCCGGGCGAACGGATGATGGGGACGCTGGTGCCAGACGGCGCGACGCCCGACACCTAGTCGGACCTGCCATCTCGCCGCCTGCTACCTCGTGCATCGCCGCCCTCCTCGCCACTCCCGCCGAGGAGGAGTTCTCATCGAAGAGCTTCCACGCAGCACCTTGCCCAGTCCCGGCACCAAGACCTTGACGGAGAGGAGGCCGCCCCATCAGCCTTGAAATGGAGAGTGAGCCCCGCCCAAGTGGTGGATATGGGCGAAGTCTTCCACCCACCAAGATACATCACGGAGGGGCGGAAGTCGACGCGACTGCGTCGCCGATCCCACAACCCCTCAGTGCACCGCACACGGGCGGGTCCAACTCCATCTCGCCGCAAATGGGGTCGGAGACGGCGACGGCGAGGCCGGGCCGCAGCCTAACGAAGAACTCGCAAGGGTCATCCCAACATGGCCCTCCATGGGAGGAGGAGCCGCGGAGGCGAAACCAACACGCGCCTGGCTCCTTCCTTCCACGGGCGCCTGCCTCGCCATCGCCCTTCCTCGCGGCTCCCGCCACCGCAGGAGAAGGAAGGATGCGCTATCGAGCGGCGACCGCTGCCACCGCTGAAGGACTGAATTCTCTCCATGGCGAATGGGAGGAGGGGAGCGGTCAAGAGAGGAGGAGATGAAGGAATGCGGACGCCGCCTCCTCCCGCCTTTATAAAGGAACGGGTGCTCGCCCGCCAACCAATCAAGACACGGAAGGCGCAGGGACCGGACCGCCCGCTCGCCCGCCACGCCGTTCCCGCCTCCACCGCTCGCCACCCTAAGCGCATGGGGCCACGGGCGGGCGGTGGACCGGCGACGGGTGAGGCGACTCTCCCACCCCGTGATCATGGGAGTGGACGCCTAAGACCCCGCCCGCCCTGCTCAAGAAAGAGGCCGCGCCCCACGCCCCCTTGCCGGGAGGGCGCGACCCCTCTTTATTACGACGTGACGGCGCCAGAGCTCAGCCCGCGATGCCGCCCACATCACGCCCACGCCCCCCACGCCGCCACACGAGCGGGAGGCGAAGGCGCGAAAGAAACTTACAGTAAAACCGCCCGCCGCCCAAGACCGCTTTTGGGCCTAGCCCAACGACGGATTGCGCTTACGTGGCCCAGTCCCGGGGCTCCTGCTTAGACAAAAAGAGGGGTACACTTTTTGTACCCTATAATCGGCACGGCAGCCGAGCCACAGCACCACCACACCGAGCAAGGCAAGGAGGTGAAACCAAGGTAAGGCCGTCAAGAGGAGCGGAACGACGCCAAGACCACAAAAACAAGGGGCGAAAGGACCTCCCGCAAGGTCCTTGCCGGAGCGATTAGCAGACCGAAGACCTTTGCGGGCAGCTCACCCCACGCCCACGGAGCGAGTCACCCTTGAGTCCACTACCCCATGGGGCAAGGATTCGGGAGATATCCCCTGGTGGCATGCATCTTTGGGAAGACATTCAAGATGAGATACACACTTGAGAAGATGATGATCCTTGGCGGATCCCAGCCAAGGAGGACCACAAGGCCCCGCAAGAGCCTTGTCGGGATGATGAAGCGCCACGGCAAAAGACCTTGCCGGCCTCCCTCAAGGCCCTTGCCGAGACACCCGGGGCCACCATCAGCGCACTCGCGCCCACCGCCGTCCAATGCAGCCGCCGATCCAACCAGTGGCAGTGCCGGGCGGCATGCAGATCTTCGTGGAGACCCACCATCGCGCCACCTCAGCTACGGCCGCCTACATGGCACCACAAGCACCAAGGGTGGCGGCCAACGCAAGAGGGAGCGGCGACGGACGGACGGGCCTCCCGACCTCGATAAAAAGTAAGGAATTAAGCAGGCACATTAAATGCGCTTTGTCATATAATGCGAGGATAAACTCAGACATCGATCTTTTCCACCTCCCCTGTGCCACGTGGCAGCCCCTTTCCTATAAAAGGAGGCCCGAGGCGACCGAGAAGGATTCGCTTTTGGAGCTCCTCACGCCCATAGCTAGCTCAAGAACAGATATACAATCCACCAAAGCAGGAGTAGGGTTTTATGCATCCTCGCGTCTTAACCTCGATAAACGAACCGGTTACCTGTTGATCCGCTTTCACGAATTTCGTGCCTCGAACCGCAATAGGGATTCTTGTGATCCCATAGGTGTCGCTTCCCACCGACAAAACGTAATTACTCACAAAGCATATTCATGTTCATAATCGAGGGGTAATAATATGCATAAAGGATCTGAACATATGATCTTCCACCAAGTAAACCAACTAGCATCAACTACAAGGAGTAATCAACACTACTAGCAACCTACTAGCACCAATCCCGGACTTGGAGACAAGAATTGATACAAGAGATGAACTAGGGTCCGGAGATGAGATGGTGCGTGAAGATGTTGATGGAGATTGCCCTCCCGATGAGAGGAGCGTTGGTGATGATGATGACGATGATTTCCTCCCTGAGGGAAGTGTCCCGCAGCGGCTCCACGGAGCCCTAGATTGGTTCCCAAGGTTCCCCGTGGCGGCGGAGTCTTGTCCCGAAGGTTGCTTATGATTTTTCTCATCGAAAGACTTCATATAGGAGAAGATGGGCATCGAGAGCCACCGGGGCCCATGAGGTAGGGGACGCGCCTGGGAGGGGCGCGCCCCACCCTCGTGAGCAGGGTGTGGGCCCCTGCCTTCATCTTTGCGATGATTTTCTTTATTTATTTTAAGATATTCCGTGGAGTTTCAGGACTTTTGGAGTTAGAATAGGTCTCCAATATTTGCCCTTTTCCCCAAATTTGCAATTCCCTCTTCATGGTAAACCTTGTAAAATAAGGAGAATAGCCATAAGTATTGTGACATAACGTGAAATAACAGCCCATAATGCGATAAATATCGATATAAAAGCACGATGCAAAATGGACGATCAACTCTCCAAGATAGACCTCGCTTGTCCTCGTTAAAAGCCGATAACAATAAATATGTCCTCATGTTTAGAGGTAGAGGGCCGATAAAAATAAAATACGACATGAAGGCATCATGATTATTCTCATAACAACAACATATATAGATTTGTCATATGATTACTTATGTTCAAGTAATGATCTTTTCACAATGCAAAAGTATGAATCGTAAACCTTATTGGCACCAACAAATTATAACCTCAGCTATTGAAGCAATTGCAATTTATCATAACATCGGAAAGAGTCTATGTCGAGCTTAAAAGCAAGTCCACATACTCAACTATCACTTAGTCCTTCATAATTGCTAGCACTCACGCAATACTTGTGGTTACGGAGTTTTAATCGGACACAGAGAAAGATAGGGGCTTATAGTTTTGCCCCACAACCTTTTACCTCAAGGGTAATGTCAACATAATAATTCATGCCCCTACATCAATATATATATATATATATATATATATATATATATATATATATATATATATATATATATATATATATATATATATATATATATATTTTTCATGTTCTTTAGCATGCCAAAGGATAAATGAAAAGGAAAGGTGAAGATCAAGGACTCTTGCATAAGGTAGAGGATAATAATATAAGATAGGCCCTTCCAGAGGGAAGCGAGGTTGCCATGCGCTTTTATGGTTGGATGCACAAAATCTTAATGCAAAAGAATCAATTTATATTAACCTTGTATGTGAACCTTTATTATGCATTCCGCCCTTTTTATTGGCCCACAACAAGTTCAGATAAAGCTTATTTTCTCACTAATAAGTCATGCATATTTAGAGGCAATTTTATTGCTTGCACCGATGACAACTTACTTGAAGGATCTTACTCAATCCATAGGTAGATATGGTGGACTCTCATGCCTAAACTGGTTTAGGGTATTTGGAAGCACAAGTAGTATCTATACTTGGTGCTGAGAATTTAGCTAGCATGAGGGGGAAAGGCAAGCTCAACATGTTAGGAGATCCATGACAATATACTTTATTAATAAGAAAACATAACTCATTACGTTGTCTTCCTTGTCCAACATCAACTCTTTAGCATGTCATATTTTAATGAGTTTTCCCAATCATAAAAGATGTCAATGATAATATATCTATATGTGAAACCTCTCTCCTTATTACGCCCTATTAATTGCAACGATGACCAAAGCTATTTTGCCAATTCCCAACAACTTTTAATCATCATACTTTTTCTATGTGAAGTCATTACTTTCAATAAGATCAATATGAACTCTTTGTTTTTTTCTATTCTTTTATTTCATTCACCAAGATCATGGCAAAGTAATCAAGCCCTTAACTCAACACTAATCTTTATTATATATATAGCTCATGGACTCGAACAAGAGGGATCATAAAGCAAACTTCAAAACTAAATTATGCCAATAACTTTATTCTACTAAATCAAGATACTACTAATAGGATCGAATAAGAAAAACGGTAAAGATAGGAGTTGTGATGGTGATACGATACCGGGCACCTCCCCCAAGCTTGAAGTTGCCAAGGGAGTGCCCATACCCATGTGATTATGTCTCCTTCTTTGTTGTTGGCGTGGAAAGGGGTTGATGATGGTTTGTCGTCCACCTTCCATGGCATAGGCACACCCTCATAGAAGGATGATCAATTCCCAATCCTCGAATTCAAAGGAAATAGCTCAAACGAAAAAAAGAGGATATTTGCGTGATACGTGAGTCAAAACCTTCGGGAGAATATATAATGAATTTTACCGACCAAAATAATATCGAAGAAAAACGGTGTCCTGAGGGCACACGAGGTGCCGGAGGGGGGCGCGCCGTGGGAGTAGAGCGCCTCTCCCTCGTGGAAGCCTCGTGTCCCCCCGGATGCTACTTTTTTCTATTTTTCTAAATATTCCAAACAGAAAATATTGTTTTAAAAATTGTTTTGGAGTCGGTTTACTTATCCTAATACCTATTCCTTTCGAGTCCAAACGCCCAAAAGTGTCCCTTATGTATTCCTCCCGGGTTACGGTTTAATAACATTGGTTTCAACATTTATAGGATTACCCGAATATAGTGTTTGATTCTTTGACCGCTTACCACCTTCGGATTTGTGCCTTGTAAATTGTTGATTTTTATGGCACCAACGAAACCTCCTCGAAAAGGGACCTTCCCATTTAGAGAGAAGTTTTCCCAAAAAATCTTAAACGAGAGTTGTATAGCAATACATAATCGCCTAATTAAACTCACGCTTTTGTATCCTTTTGTCATGCCATTTTTAACTTTTTCTTTAAACAACTTGGCATTTTCATAGGCTTGAGTTCTCCATTCATCAAGTGAGCTAATATCAAATAACCTATTCTCACCGCAAGTTTGAAATCATAGTTTGCTCTTTAATAGCCCAATATGCCTTATGTTCTAGTTCGAGAGGTAAGTGACATGCTTTTCCATAACCCATTTTATACGGAGACATACCCATAGGATTCTTATATGCAGCCTATAGGCCCATAATGCATCATCAAGTTTCTTGTACCAATTTTTTCTAGACCTATTAAATTTTTGCAAAATTAATTTGAGCTCTCTTACTCAATTCTACTTGACCACTAGATTGGGTGATAAGGAGATGCAATTCATGATTAACATCATATTTAGCAAGCATTTTACTAAAGCACCATGAATAAAATGTGAACCACCATCGGTTATTAAATATCTAGGGACTCCAAACCTAAAAAATAACTTCCAAGCATTTTAATAAATGATACACTACTAGTTGGAATAGCTTCACCCACTTAGTAACGAATCAACAAGAACTAAAATATGTGTATGTCCATTAGAGGGGAAAAGGTCCCATATAATCAAAGCCCCAAACATCAAATGGTTCAATAACAAGTGAATAATTCATAGGCATTTCTTGACGCCTAAATATTACCAAATCTTTGACATTCATCACAAAACAAAACAAACTTACGGCATCCTTGAAGAGAGAGGCCAATAAAACCAGATTGCAATACCTTATGTGCTTCATTCCAACGGGTGTCCTCCATAAGCTTCAGGTGACACTTTGAGGATCTGTCCTTATTCATGCTCGGACACAACGCCTAATAACACCATCTACTCCTTCTTTATAAAGATGTGGATCATCCCAAAAGTAATGTCTCAAATCATAAAAGAACTTTTTCTTTTGTTGGTATGTGAAGGTAGGTGGTATAAATTTAGCAACAATATAATTAGATAATCAGATACCATGGAGTTACGAGAAGTGCTTATAACATTAATTGTTCATCGAAGCTATCATCAATAGGTAGTGGGTCAAAGAACATTCTCTAACCTAGATAAATTGTCCCAACGGATTTCACTCCTTTTCTATCAACAATATGCAAATCAAATTTTGCAGCAAGAGAACCCATCTAATAAGTCTAGGTTTAGCATCTTTATTTTCCATAAGATATTTAATAGCAGCATGATCAGTGTGAATAGTTACTTTAGAATCAACAATAAGGGTCTGAATTTATCACAACAAACACAACTGCTAAAAGTTCCTTTTCTAGTAGCATAATTTTTTTGAGCATTATCTAGAGTCTTACTAGCATAATGGATAACATTTAATTTCTTATCAACTCTTTGCCCTAGAACAAGACCCACAAAGATAATCACTAGCATCACACATAATTTCAAAGGGTAAATTCCAATCGGTGGGAACAAGAGGTGCAGAGACTAATGCTTTCTTAAGTATTTCAAATGCTTCTTCACAATCATCATCAAAGACAAATGGAACATATTTTGTTAATAAATTAGTCGAGGTCGAGAGATTTTTGAGAAGTCCTTAATGAACCTCCTATAAAATCCAGCGTGACCGAGGAAACTTTTATACCTTTGATGTCCTTGGGACATGGCATCTTTTCAATAGCATCAACCTTGGCTTTATCAACTTCAATACCTCTTTCGAAACTTTGTGCCCCAAGACAATACCTTCATTAACCATAAAGTGGAACTTTTCCAAATTCAAGACAAGATTAGTTTCTTCACATCTCTAAAAATCGATCAAGATTGCTCAAGCAATCGCCAAAAGAGGAACCACAGACGGAAAAGTCGCCCATGAAAAGCTCACAAATCTTTTCACAAAAATCTGAGAATATAGCCATCATGCATCTTTGAAAGGAGGTGCATTACATAAACCAAAAGGCATACGCCTATAAGCAAAGGTACCAAAAGGGAAAGTAAAAGTAGTCTTTGATTGATCTTTAAGCCAAACGTATTTGAGAGAAACCGAATAACCTTAGAAAGCAATAATTGTATGTTTGCATAATCTTTCTAGCATTTGATCAATAAAAGGTAAGGGTAATGATCTTTCTTAGTAGCTTTATTTAATTTGCGAAATCAATTACCATCCTATAACCCGTGATAATTCTTTTTGGAATCAATTCATCTTTATCATTAGGGACAAAGTAATACCTCCTTCTTAGGGACACAATGGACAGGACTTCCCACTAACTATCAAGAACGGATAAATTATACCTGCCTTAAGCTTTAGTATTTCTTTTCTTACCACTTCTTTCATTTTGGGATTCAAACATCGTTGAGGATCAACGAACTGGTTTAGCATCCGCCCAAATTTATTTTATGTTGACATAGAGTGGGACTAATGCCCTTAAGATCATCGAGAGTATATCCAATAGCGCACTGCTTTTCGTAGTTTTCAATTTTCTTTCTTCTTCATGCTCCAAAGGTTAGCACTAATAATAACAGGATATATTTTATTTTCATCAAGATAAGCATTTTAAGATTATCGGCAACGGTTTAAGCTCAAACAGGATCACCCTTTGAGTGGAGGAGGATCCCCAAGATTTCAACAGCAAATTGTTTGCGAATAGGTCCTCCTTTAAAGAATACTTCATCTATTTCCTTCTTTCATTCATGAACATCTCATTTTCATGGTCAGCAAAGTGTTCCAAAGGATCACTAGGAGGCACGAATAGAAGCAAGACCAATAATTTCATCCTTACTAGGCAATTCTTCCTCACGATGTTGTTTACTAAATTTAGAGAAATTAAACGATGAACCATATCATCCAAGCCAACAAGAATAACATTCTTTTTGCTCCAGCATTAAAAGATTCAAGAAGGGTCTACCAAAAATAATGGGACAAAGCTATCTTGTGGAGAACCAAGAACAAGAAAATCAGGGATATTTGGTTTTCCCACACAAGACTTCAACATCTCTAACAATTCCCATTGCGATATAGTATCTCTATTGGCAAGTTTAATTGTAACATCAATATCTTCTAACTCAGAAAAAGTATATCATGCATAATTTCTTTATATAAGTCAATGGGTATAACACTAGCACTAGCACCCATATCACATAAGCCATGATAACAATGATCTCCTATTTTAAAGAAATAATGTGCACGCCTACCACATGTCTATGTTTATCTCTATCATGGTTTAGCAATTCTAGCAGTCACCAGAGAATTCAATGACATGCCCATCAATATTATCGACAAGAGATCTTTAACAATAGCAATATTAGGTTCTACTTTGCTTGCTTGGGGTGTATAAGTTCTAGCATTGCTTTTAATTAAAGCTTTAGCATGATCCTTTAATCTAGGGGGAAAGGTGGGAACAATAGGATCATTATAAGTGATGGTCTTTTCTTCAACTTTAATAGGTGCAGCTACTTTTACTTCTATGGGAGGATGATATTTAAACCACTTCTCCTTGGGGAGATCAACATAAGTAGCAAAAGATTCAAAAGAAGCTACTATCTCGAGTCACGTCCATATTTAGTGCTAAACTTAGGAAAATATCGGTATCCATAAAAGATTTACCACAATCAAACTTTTGGTGTCATACCTGACTCCTTACCTTCGTTGAGGTCCCAATTTGAGTTATGCTTAATTCTATCCAATAAATTCCATCTGAATTATATATTCATCATAAAAGAGCCAAAGACAAGAAGTATCGAGCATGGTTTGATTATTTATGAGAAAGCAGCATAAAAACTTTATAATTATTTCTTGGAAGCTCAGATTGGGGCATGAATATAACATTGATTTGCCTCCCCAAGCTTGAGCGATGCTTTTCCTTTATGAGGCCAAAAATATATATATATAATTAATTACAACGATGAACAAGATGCATAGGGTAATACTTTTGATGAAATTACAATATCACTTTTTATAGTTCCATGATCTGTTCATCACATAGCCTATACCATGTCAATGCTCCTCCAAAGATAAAGGAAATCCTTCTTTAACAACATCATCGGGTATACCCGCAAGCTTAAATAGTCCACAAATATCATCCACATACGTAGATGCTCGTCAGATGCTTTGTTCCATCTCCGAAAAGTATTAGCCAGCAGTTTTTCCATAATACCAAGGAAATTCAAAAGGAGTTTCATTTTCAATAGGTTCAGAGGTTGAGGAGCAACTTTGTTTCATGACGGGGTGAAGATACCCAACAAGCCCTCGAGATTCACTTTCCATAGTAACAAGTGAGTAAAATTTCAGCACACTATATAAATTTTTCCTTACCAAATTCCACTTACCAAAGGCGCTTACACCCGGCAAGGCGCCAAAAAGAGTCTTGATGACCCACAAGTATAGGGGATCTATCGTAGTCCTTTCGATAAGTAAGAGTTCGAACCCAACGAGGAGCGTAGAAATGATAAGGTTTTCAGCAAGGTATTTCTCAAGCATAAATAAGTGGTAAAAGTTTTCGATAAGATAAATTGTAAAGCAAAAGTAACAAAATTAAATAAAGGCAGCGGTGGCCCTTTTTGTAGCAAAGGACAAGCCTGGACAAACTCTTATAATAGGAAAACGCCCCGAGGACACATGGGAATATTGTCGTTTTTTCATCACGCTATATGATTCGGCTCGTACTTTGATAATTTGATATGGGTGGATCGGTGCTTTGGGTCCTTACTTGAACAAGCATCCCACTTATGATTAACCTCTATTGCAAGCATCCGAACTACAACAAAAGTATTAAGGTAAACCTAACCATAGCATGAAACATTGGATCCAAATCAGCCTCTTACGGAAAACGATAAACTAGGGTTTAAGCTTCTTACCTAGCAACCCATCATCTACTTATTACTTCCCAATGCCTTCCTCTAGGCCCAAATAATGGTGAAGTTTTATGTAGTCGACATTCACATAACACCACTAGAGGTTAGACAACATACATCTTATCAAAAAATCGAACGAATACCAAATTCACATGACTACTAATAGCAAGACTTCTCCCTTGTCCTCGTGAACAAACGAACTACTCACAAAGCATATTCATGTTCATAATCGAGGGGTAATAATATGCATAAAGGATCTGAACATATGATCTTCCACCAAGTAAACCAACTAGCATCAACTACAAGGAGTAATCAACCTACTAGCAACCTACTAGCACCAATCCCGGACTTTGGAGACAAGAATTGATACAAGAGATGAACTAGGGTTTGAGATGAGATGGTGCCTTGAAGATGTTGATGGAGATTGCCCTTCCCACGAGAGGAGCGCTGGTGATGATGATGACGATGATTTCCCTCCTGAGGGAAGTGGCCCCAAACAGGCCCCCGGAGCCCAGATTGGTTCCAAAGGTCCCCCCTTGGGCAAGTGAGTCTCTTCCCAAAGGTTGCTTATGATTTTTCTCATCGAAAGACTTCATAAGGGGAGAAGATGGGCATCGGAGAGCCACCAGGGGCCCACGAAGGGGGCCCTGGGGAAGGGCGCCCCCCCTCGTGAGCAAGGTGTGGGCCCCGGCCTTCATCTTTTGGGACGATTTTTCTTATTTATTTTAAGATATTCCGGGAGTTTCGGACTTTTGGAGTTGCGCAATAGGTCTCCAATATTTGCCCTTTTCCAAAGCCACCCCAAGATTCCCCTCTTCATGGTAAACCTTGTAAAATAAGGAGAATAGCATAAGTATTGTGACATAACGTGAAATAACAGCCCAAATGCGATAAATATCGATATAAAAACATGATGCAAATGGACGATTATAATGCTATGGATCATGTGACTCTCCCCTTCATCCAAAAGCTAGAATTTGTTATGGTCAAGTGGAATATGTTTTTCCATGAAACCCAAACTTCCAAAGTTGGGATAGTTATATGATATTCACGGAACTGAAAATTTTTTCCAGATACAAACAAAGCAATGTTTGTTTGCAAGTATTAGTAAAATGTTTACAATGCATTTGACTATTGGGAAAGGGATCCAAGAAATCTCATATAATGAAAGGTGAATAAAACAACAACTTAAAGAGAAAGGAAGTGCCCAAAGGGTGTTAGTATGACTTACACACCTAGGAAGTCCGGGCAACACCCTTAATTTGGGTGCTTTCCAAGTAGGATAAATACTAAAAGTTAAATTTAGAAGTATAAAGGCAGAAAGAAAGATGACCGGAATATCCAGCTCATTTATGAATGTCATAAGTTTTTGATGTATAGTAGGCTGGTCAAAGATATAGTTCTTGGGAATTATGGTTAAACATGTTAATCACTAATTTGGCAATTTGAGTTAATCACAAAGATACCCCCGATTGCATTCGGGCCAAATCATTGTAAGAGCTACTATGGCCTAAAAAGACTAGCCGTAAATGAGGTTAAGGTATACAAAGGAACATAGTAAATGCTATACCCTCCATCGGTGTATTATTTATTTTCATAATTCATTTAGAGTTTTACAAACTTAGCCCATTGCATAAGGTATCTTGCAAGAAGGTTGTTCATAAGAGAACTTTTATGTTCGATATTATGAATAACACAAGGGCCAACTTTCATTATGAATGAGATGTATGTTATGAATATTGGTAAAATACAATACTTGGGTTTATTTCATAATTCATTTTAGAGTTTCATACACTCTAGCCCATTGCACAATGTTTGTTGCAAAAGAGTTGTTCATAAAAACAACAATTGTTGTTAAGTATTAAATAACATGAAGGGCCATGCCCATCCAAGATGGGATGTTGTGGATATTCATGGTAATATGATACATCCATAACACCGACGCTAAATGTCGCAAGACTAAAAGAATACCACACAAGTGTGGCACTACATTTGGTCACATTGGAGAAACCCCGGAAAATTACATTATGATGGATTTTGAAGTTTTTGATTTTGAATGATTTGACACTTGCAACTTTCCTCCAAAAGTGAAGTGACTAAAATACCGCTCACAAGCCATAAGGAACCACAACAAACTTATTAGTGATCATACATTTGATGTGTGTTTGATAACTATTGTTAGTGGTGGATTTATTTATCTTCGTAAATGACTCAAGTAGATATATGGACATTTACTTGATGAGACTTAAGTCCGATATTTTGAAATCATTCAAAGGTTTTCAAAATGAATAGAAGTTATTGTAACAAGAAAATTATGTTTTGCAATTTGATTGCACAAAGGAAGATTTGAGTTTATGTTTAGTTAATGTCCGATGAGTTGTGAAACGGTTTTATAACTTGCACCTCCCCGAACACCACCGCAAGTGGAAAGTCCGTGGAGATGTAATTAACCATTTATGACATGGTAAGGTCAAAGATGACATAAATAAATTTGCCATTATCCCTTTTAAAGTGATGCTTTGAGATCATGGGTTTTACATAAAAGAGCTACATCGGTCTGTTGAAATGAAGCCATGGTATGGTACGCCCAACCATGTTATATTTTTCTTAACATTTGGAATGGGGTTGTGTAAAAGGTTACAAACCTATTCCAAATCGAAAGTGCTACTTTGTAGGTTATACCAAAATGTTGGGTATTCCTCCTCACTATACCGAGGCAAATAGTTTTGCCCAAACGTGTGCTTTAAAGAAATGGTTCTTTCAAAAGGTGAGTGGGAGAATAGTAACCGACAGATAAACAAGATTCTTCCTTATCGATCAAAGGAAAGAGACCTTGGAAGTAATTCCAGTTTCCTCTGGATTGATACGGAAGTCTCTACAATAAAATGTATGAACTTCGATCGAACTTGTAGCTGAACCACGCAGGGGCTCTGCAAACCTCTCAAAAGCAAACGAGATATTGTTTTAGACAACATTATACCCACGATACACTAGGAAGCGTTGATGGGCCCCGACCGAATTGGCAAATGCCAAAAACCCGTTAGTTTCCATAAAGGATTCAAGATTAAAACCTTGATACACCTTTAGAAGACTTAGAGTCTAACGGATATTTATGGAACTTAAAACTTATACGGATAAAAATGTTTTATCCATAAAGCTCACTTTGTTGAAATGACAAATTCAAGTGTTGACTACGATGAAGTTGTTTTGATCAGAAGCATGCTTTAAAGGGTTCGGGTTGAACTAGCAATTAATACATATTTCAATCATGATATATGAAACATGGATGACAATAGGATTTTTGATGGAAATGAATCCAAGGACTTGCATGTGTTAACCAAGGCATTTTGTCTATCTAGAGGATGCTAGTAAGGGTGCAAACTTCAGAGTTCCAAATATGGAGTAAGAGAGCAAAATGGAGTTGGAACTTGTTTTGATGAAATGGTCAAAGGGTTTGACTTGATCAATGGGTAACAAAGATGCTTGTAATTCAAGAAAGTAAGTGGAGTTTAATAATATTTCCAAAAACCTTGTGTGCTTGACACTTGTTAATTGGAAATAAATTTTTGACACTAATTAGGACTTCATTTGAAAATAGTTTATTTGATGAAGTGTTTAGGCTAAATAGCCTCAATATTAGGCATAGGATCTATGGAGATAGATTTACCTAATAGGCTAAGCAATTAATACATATTGACAAGGTGCTAAAACCTTTTAGCATTTAAACCCCAAGGAGTGATTCGCCAGTCACATGGAAGAGTTTTTTGCAATACTCGGTCCCAAAAATCGATGAGCAAAATACATGATGCGATTCCACACACTTTTGTGTTTGGATTAATCATGTATTCCATGGTATGTAAACAACCAGATATGTCCGATACTCCCAAGGTGTTGCAGTATGGATACTAAAGTGATCAAAGTACCGATCGTTGGACAATAGTGAAAGATGTCATTGAGTACTAGGAGGCAACGATGATATGTTTTCTGGTTGGAGATCATGAAGAGTTCATTGTAAAATGTTACATCGAACAGTTTCATCTTTTCTCCATGCAATTTTTGATTTGTTAAGGGTTTTGTGTAACAACAATATGGTGGCACAAAGTAGTTGGAATTTGTTCAAACAAGTTGTTGTTAATTCTATAAGAAAGGCAAAAGTATGTTGCCGCTTTTAAAGTGACAAAGAAGATGTTGAATCAATAGTACATTCATGAACTTAGTGTGGTTCCAAGATGGTTTTGTCAATGGGGCACACTACAAGTAGTTGCTCCAAACTCGGCCTGAGGAATCCAGTTCGAAGGATTCCATACATACTAAGTTAAGTCCACACAAAATATGAATTTTGTAAGCGAAAAACGCGAGGATATGCAAAGATAACACGGAGCTGAAGTCGCCGATCCGCTGGATATAAGGTATACCATGTTTTGGCATATTTACACCTTGCCAATTTGTGTGAAGTGCATTAGCATTAACTAGATTATTGAATCTAGTACAAGTGGTAGTCTCAGAGGAGATATGCCCAGAGGCAATAATAAATGATATTATTTATCTCCAAGTTCATAATTATGTTTATGTTCCATGCTATAATTGCTATGGTTTCTAGTCCGCAATAACACGAGGATCGGAGGAAGACTCATATGCACGCTTGGAATAATAAACGGTAAGAAGTATTCTTAGTCTAGCCTCTAAGACTAGCTCAAGTGTTGCATGATGGTTCTGCTTTCCTGATCATGGGCATGTCAATGCCAAGAACTTTGAGGGCACAAAAGAGAACATTTGTGTTGAATCACCCGGATTGATGTTATGCTATGAGATTCATTCTCCAAGTTAATGGTACATAACACAGATGGTTAACGCTTGCATGATTCCTTAGACCGTGAGAGTATCGAGTTTTTCATGCTTGCTTCATGAACTTTGGGGTTTGTTAAATCCGAAATGGGTGGCTATTACGGCGGCCTTTACGGGCGGAAAAGTATGTCAAGTAACTTGATAGCTCAAGATTGGGATTTGCCCACCGACGATGGAGAGATATTTCGGCCCTTCCTTGTTATGGTATCCATAATCGTCGCCGCACACCTTGTGATTTGATCACCGGGATGCCGGAACACGAAACGGAAAAGAGAACAAAACCGTAACGAGGTAATTTGCATGATGGACAAATTGTTCGTCCCATGGGGATGCAATGAATTCACCTCGGTGTTTGTGAATATCGGCAACACGAATAGCTCACCAACTCGAGGTTCACTCAATATTAAGGGTGTCCACCGCCCGATGTTGAACATTGATCGAAGGAGTTCCGGTCATGTCTATACTTCACCGAACCTATAGGGTCACACGCTTAAGGGTCATCTATCCGCTGAATACTAGACAGGAGATCGAGAGAAAAAGAAAAAGTTTCGTAACCGAAAAGTTTTGACAGCGGAAAAGGCGAGAGAGGTCAAGGATGAGTTTCGTGAAACCAAATAGTTTTTTCGGGTATGCCATTTGTCAAAATGGTGCGGCTCATGCCCGATGATTCTGAGGGTGCCGTAATCATTCGGAAACTTTTGGAATTTTCAGAAAAACCGAAATGTTCCGAGTCCAGAACCGGTCTTAGTTGGCAATGAAAATCACTAAACTGGAATTGTTCCAACGCGCTGAAAATTATTATGGTGGGTACTGAAATGTTCTAAGCCCACATAAATATTTTCTTCGAATTCAAAAAAATATCGTCGGAATAGTGGAAGTGCTTTTTGGGATATTTCATGGAAAGCCACCTTTTGGGGCTTTGTCCAAATGATCTAGGGATGGCATGGATGGATTGGGAGGCCTCATGGGGCTCCCCCAAGGTGTGGCCAATCACACTTGGGGCTCCACCTTGAAGCCCCTCTTATTCCTTGGTTTCACTTTTATGCCCTTGAGGAAGGACTTCATTCATGTGCATTTTGGGTTTTTTGTTAAATACCCACCCCTTGGGATTTCCTATAAATAGAGGTGGAGGGCAGCCTCCACACTCACTCTTTTCTCACAACAAGTTCCATGCATGATCCGGCTTTCTCCCTCCCCAAATAAATAGTTTTGTAGAGCCGAAGCGCCTGGTTCCAAGAACTAGTTTCGAAAGCCCGCCGGATAGATGACACCGTATTGTGCAACCCCAAGAGAGGTCGAGTTTGATCCTTTTGCCCGAGGGGCTGTTTTGAGAGTGCCTCCGGGGCTGTCCAAGTGACGGTCTGAGTTCTATGAATCTCTCAAGGGCTGTCCGAGGACCGTTGAGTTTTGAGGGTCTTCCCGGGGGCGTCCGCAACACCGCCCAAGGGAATGTCCCACCGCCTCCCGGAGGGCTGTCCATGGGCGGATGAGGGTATACATCCCGTTGGGAGGTTGTAAATTTAGCTGGGGAATCACGCCCCGATCCCATCGACTTACTTCCCGCCGGCCACGAGTCGGCAACGAAAAAGATCAAACCATGTGGCCCCATAGTGGTCATGGGGGTCAGGTTGGAATTTTTTGTTTTTGCCAAGCACCAAAAAGACCTCAATAGTTGAAGGGCCATCGGGAGCTAACAGGCCCATGAGGCAGGGGCGCGCCTCGGGGTAGGGCCCCCACCCCGGGGCCTGTGGGTCCTCCTCCGTGAACTTCTTCCGCCAATATTTTTCATTATTTCCAAAATGACTGGGAGTTTCGGATTTTTGAGTTGTGGAATAGGTCTCTAATTTTTTTCTTTTTCCAGCCCAAAATTCCAGTCACCGCATTCTCCTCCTTATGTAAACCTTGTAAAATAAGAAAGAATAGGCATAAGTATTGTAACATAATTGTAATAATAGCCCATAATGCAATAAATATCGATATAAAAGCATGATGCAAAATGGACGATTAATGAGTCATGAGCTCTGAGTATCAACTTCCCCCCCGCATTATTGGGCCATATATACGGGTCCTCAAACCCAAGGTGTCGTGGCTCATCCTCACGAAAACCCTTGGCTTTTCCTTCGCCATCTTCTCCTTTATCTCGCAATTTCTTTGTCCTCCTTCCGAAGCTTCTCAATCTTTTTCCAACAATGTTGATCGAACCTCCAATGTTGCAACAAATCATCTAGGACTATCTCCAAATGTAGCTCCCCGAGATCTTCTACAAACTCCTTTGCATTCCTCCACTTACG
>JAHIAM010021427.1:0-2500 GCA_021605205.1 Aegilops longissima | reverse complement strand
GTTGTCAGTTGTTGTTGTTGTTGTTGTTGTTGTTGTTGTTGTTGCTTGTTGTTGTTGTTGTTGTGTTGTTGTTGTTGTTGTTCGTTGTTGTTCGCTGTCGTTGTTGTCGCTGTTGTTGTGCTTGGTCGCTGTTGTTGTTGTCGCTGGTGTTGTTTGTGTGTTGTTGTTGTTGTTGTTGTTGTTGTTGTTGTTGTTGTTGTTGTTGTTGTTGTTGTTGTTGTTGTTGTTGTTGTTGTTGTTGCGTTGTTGTTTGTTGTCTGTTGTCGTTGTGTTGTTGTCGCTGTTGTTGTTGTCGTATTGTTTCGCTTGTTGTTGTGCTTGTTGTTGTCGCTTGTTGTTGTCGTTGTTCGCTTGTTGTTGTCGCTTGTTGTGTCGCTGTCGTTGTTGTTGTCGTTGTTGTCGCTTGTTGTTGTGTCTGTTGTTGTCGTTGTTCCGTTGTTGTGCTGTTGTTGTTGTCGCTTGTCGCTTGTTGTTGTCGCTTGTTGTTGTGTGTTGTTGTCGTTGTTGTTGTCGTTGTTGTCGCTTGTTGTTGTCGTTGTTGTTGTCGTTGTTGTCGTTGTTGTCCTGTTGTTGTCGTTGTTGTTGTCGTTGTTGTTGTTGCTTTGTTGTGTTGTTGTTGTCGTTGTTGTCGCTTGTTGTTGTGTTGTTGTCGTTGTTGTTGTCGTTGTTGTTGTTGTTGTTGTTGTTGTTGTTGTTGTTGTTGTTGTTGTTGTCGCTGTCGTTGCTGTCGCACCGCTTGTCGCTTGTTCGTTGTTGTTGTTGTTGTTGTTGTTGTTGTTGTTGTTGTTGTTGTTGTTGTTGTTGTTGTTGTTGTTGTTGTTGTTGTTGTTGTTGTTGTGTTGTTGTCGTGTTGTTGTCTGTTGTTGCTGTCGCTGTCGTTGTCGTTGTTGTCGCTGTCGCTGTCGCATGTTGTTGTCGTTGTTGTCGTTGTTGTGCTGTCGTTGTTGTCTGTCTGCCATGTCGTTGTGTTGTCGGTGTTGTTGTTGTTGTTGGTGTTGTTGTTGTTGTTGTTGTTGTTGTTGTGTGTGTCTGACTAATATCCGCATCAAGGCATTCTACCGCGGATCAACGGGTGATCTCCTGGAAGACAACCGGTCACGCCCTGAGGCATCTGATGGGTTTAGAGGGAGAGATTAGAATAGAAAGAGGTCCAAGGAGAAGGCACTACCCATATGCACATGAGACAAACACAATCATATCATATCACTCAATCAATCAAGCAAGGGCATATAATCGGTCTAGAACTATCGTTAAAAGTGCTCTGACTACTACTATATACATGGGGAAATACTACTAGTCATATGGTGGTCATCTAGAAATTTTGATCGGTGGAACACTCCATGATATCCGCCCACTTCATCTTCATAATCATCATCACTATTGTCGGTGTCAAACCGTGGATCTCGGTAGGGGGTCCCAACTATGCGCCTAAGGCGGATGGTAACAGAGGCGGGGACACATGTTAGTAGTCATGTGAATTTGGTATTCGCTCGATATTTTGATGAGATGTATATTGTTCAGCTCTAGTGGTGTTATGTGAACGCCGACTACATAACACTTCACCATTATTTGGGTCTAGAGGAAGGCATTGGAAGTAATAAGTAGATGATGGGTTGCTAGAGTGACGTAAGCTTAAACCCTAGTTTATGCTGTTTCGTAAGGGCTGATTTGGATCCATATGTTTCATGCTATGGTTAGGTTTACCTTAATACTTTTGTTGTAGTTGCGGATGCTTGCAATAGAGGTTAATCATAAGTGGGATGCTTGTTCAAGTAAGAACATCACCCAAGCACTGGTCCACCCACATATCAATTTATCAAAGTACCGAACGCTAATCATATGAACGTGATGAAAACTAGCTTGACGATATTCCCATGTGTCCCTGGAGCGCTTTCCTATTATAAGATTTGTCGTGCTTGTCCTTTGCTACAAAAGGATTGGGCCACCTTGCTGCACTTTATTTACTTTTGTTACTTGTTGCTCGTTACAAATTATCCCATCACGAAACTATTCGTTACCACTTATTTCAAGATTTGAGAGAATACCTTGCTGAAAACTGCTTATCATTTCCTTCCGCTTCCTCGTTCTAATTTTACTTATCGAAGGACTACGATAGATCCCCTATACTTGTGGGTCATCAAGAATCTTTTTCGCGCCGCTGTCGGGAGTGAAGCGCTTTTGGTAGGTGGAATTTGGTAAGGAAAAATTTATATAGTGTGCTGAAATTTATCGTCACTTGTTACTATGGAAAGTAATCCTCCGAGGGCTTGTTCGGGTATTTCACCCGACTAGTAGAGAAAAGAGTTGTCTCAACCTAATCAACTCATGAAAATGAATATGAAAATATTCCTTTGAATTTCCTTCGGTATAATGGAAAACCGCTAGCTAATCCTTTTGTAAGAGATGGAACAAAGCATCCTAATGAGCACCTAATATATGGATAAAGTTTGTGGACTATTTAAGCTTGGGTATACCCATGATTTGTTAAGAAGAAGGTCTC
>JAHIAM010021426.1:0-11586 GCA_021605205.1 Aegilops longissima | reverse complement strand
TCAAGATCGATCTTAGAGAATACCTTGGTCCAAAAGTGATCAAACAAGTCATTGATCATGGGCAGAGGGTACTTGTTCTTGATGGTTACTTGCTCAATGCACGTAATCCACAACCATCCTCAAGCTTCCATCCTTCTTCTACCAAAAGAACTGGGTCCCAAGGTGATGAGCTTGGACAATATATCCTTTCTCCAATAACTCATTTATTTGTTCCTTGATCTCTTTCAACTCATTCTGGCATCCGATAAGGTCTTGATATTGGGGCCAGGCCGCAATAACTCAATCAAACTCAATGTCCTCGTCCCGGTGGCATCCCGTAATTCCTCCGGAACACATCGGAAATTCTTGCACCATCGGCACTTCCTCCCAACAACTCCCGTGAGGGAATGCACCTGATTCTTCATCCGGTCGTGCCGGCTACATACTTGATCCTCTTCGCCCGGTGGTGAGCAGAATAGACTTGCGGCACACAATGTTCCTTCATACTTTGACAACAATCCATGCCTAGGATTACATCCAAGGTCTGAGTTTCCAACACTATGAGTTCTACGGAAATTTGTGGTTCCCGATGTTGAGGTTTGCAGTGACAACTTAAACCTGCCATCATTTCTCCTCCCGCGAACCGACGGAGGGGGCTTCTAAGGGTTCTAGTGCGAATCCGATTTTATCCACAACTACCCTTGATATGAATGAATGCGTTGCACCGTAATCAAAGAACCAAACTGAACGTGAATTCAATAAAACTTACCAACCATGTTGTCCGGTTGATCATAGACGCTTCCACGCCGATGTGATTCACTTGAGCACGAGGGAAAGGATTGGGCTTCACGAGCCTCCATTGCCATTCCTGCTCTCCGCTTGGCCTCCGGCAGTGGCATGAGTGCCCGCCTTCCGCACTTGAAGGTGTGATGTGGCTCAGATCCTTCGAGCCGGGCAGAACGGTGTGATTGCCATTATTGCCATTGCCATTGCCATGGCCTGACTTGTTGTCCTGGTTGCGTTGTTTCCATTTCCACCATGGTTATGACCTCCATGGTTGTGATGGTGTGCCTCCGAGTACGGTGCATAGCGGGCTTCGCCGAGCTCCGAGTTGTGCTTCTCGCTGTACTTCGCTATGCTTTCTATCGCTGCTGCTTGCCTTCCGTATGGTGGCCTTGTCTACCAGCTCGGTAGTTGTTGAAAGTAGCCACAATAAGCTGCATGCTCAATTCATCATTGAGTCCTCAAGGAACTTCTCCCGCTATGCATCGCTGGCCACATCATCGGGCATAGCGAGCAAGCTTGTTGATTCTCCACGCATCGTACACAAGACGATTTCTCGGCGAAGTTGCGAACTCACGCTTCTTCGCACTCATGGCTCCAGATGAGACATGAGCAAGGCGAAAGGCCTGCTGGAATTGATCCCAAGTGATGCCACCCAAGGGAAAAGTGGCGTAATTCTCCCACCAAGAAGCTGCAGGTCCATCCAGTTGATGCGCAAAGCGCACCTTCTCAAAGATCAGCATCCAACGGTGACTAGCTCTTCCAATCTTATGGAGCTCCGTCACCACAATCGCTCAAGGTTACTAGAGAACACGCGGATTCAACCTCGTAAATCGAGTCAAATTGTCCACAAGTGGTGGTGGTGGTAGGTGGATTGTTGGCGGTGTTGTTCGATTCAATCGAGTGCATCAAGGCATTCTCGCTGCTGGAGCAGCTGGGTGAGCTCGCGGAAACCAAAGGTCACGCCCTGAGGCATCCGTGTTTTGGAGTGGTGAGAAAATTAGAATAGAACAATGGTCTATGAGAAATACACTACCCATATGAATGCACAATCATAACACACCAAACATTTATTCATTCCACTCAAACATGGTTCAAACTCGACAAAAGCTCATGACTAATCGAAGGAAAACATCGGCCTAACTGATCGATAAAAAGTAAAAGATAACATGGTGGTCCATAAAAGTCTTCATCTGCTGCGCCCTCGGGTTTCCTTCGTGGTACCTTCAAAATCCTGATCATTGCTCACGAGGGTGCTTCATCTCCACTCGGTAAAGGTCCTCTCCAAGTCCATCTTTTCCTCAATCGCGCAAGCTTCATCTTCAAGTCGCCGACTATCTCCATGAAGTCCGTGATTTCTTCCTCATGGCCAAGGAAGTTCTGCCGCGCTTTCCTCCGCCCAAAGCCCGTGTTCGAGTTACGAAGCAGCTGAATCTCCTGCTTCCCGAGAAGACACTCCAAGTCCCGGATGTAAGAGAGAGGAATCGCCCTCGATGGTACGGATGATATCTCCATTCCTTGCCTCTGAGAAACCATGGCGAGGTCCGAGGATCGAGCTCAGCCTACTCCTCGAGATGTCCAAGTGCTCGTAGATCGCCACGCCCTTCCGATGATCCAGCTTGAACTCGTGAACTCAAAGTTGATAGGCTCCGTGTCCTCCAAAGGTCCTCCTGGATATGCACCTCAACTCAGAGCGGTGTCCGCCGGAAGTGCATTAGTGGGTTTTCCGATCGAGCAGAGCAATCTTCAGCAGCTTCACCATCTCGACCAGCTTCCTTCCAAAGGGCATCGCCTCATCGGCAAGTAACTCGTAGTAAAACGGGTGAACTCGACGCCATCTAGAATGTTGCAAAGGGGAGAAGAGTCGAATAGATCAGGAAGAATTATAGAATGAAAAGAGGTTCAGTAAATGGTCTCGCTATGGCTTTCCGATCCTAGGGGTTACGATCCCACGGTCACAGGTGTCTCGATACCATCTTCAGTAGCGACCTGACCCAAAATCGTCAAATCTCCGTGGTCTGTACCATCCCAAGATCATGCCGGTACCACAGACATCGATAAAGTAATCAAAGTTCAATCACACCTGAATATCATTAATCGATTCTCATAGAGTCTTTATTACAAGGAATAAATTCGCCAAGGCCAACTCATGAGAAATAAACTAAAATGCTGCGGAAGGCCGAAGATAAGCGAGTCCATCCGACTCAAAGGGCAATCGCCAAGCGCCGAGCGAGCCTCACTCCCGATCGAATATATCTCTCGCAACATAATACGTTGTAGCCATGTAGGTCAGCTTTTGGAATAAGTCGGCAAGTCAAGAAGAATAACAATAAAGTTACTAACACTATATGCATTTTGGCTGTGGAGCTCTAAGTTTCATCTTTTGAAAGCCAATTTTATCCTACTACAAAGGGACTTATTTGCAAATTACTACAAATTGTTGGTAGTTATTGAGATGGTTCCGCCAACCAATATCTCGCTCTCCAAATTATTATTAAGTCATAAACCATCAAATTAATCCATTAGTTTTAGTGTTGAGATATCCAATACTTCCAAGGTCCAGAGGCTCAAATGTCCGTGAATCGGGACACGGCTAATCGATTAGGTTATAACACTCGCAGAGGTTTTGCGACTTTCCCGCAAGAATCATTCCTCCTTTAAAGTCTTCGCACTTCATGGTGTTTGAAGACGGACGAATGAAACAGGTCTTCCAAAGAGTTCTTCTGCCACCGCGGTACCCATCCAATCCTACCGCTCGCTCTTCAGAGTACCGCCCAACAAACTTCACTACAATCAACCCAGCCAGAGCCCATAATGGCTTGGCCTACAGTAAGCTTCCGTCATGGGGCATCCATCCTTCTCTTCGTGGCTGGGTGAAGCTCGCAGGATGTCATGGCGCTTCCATGCATCCCGCCACCACCGGGTGCTCCAGGTGCCCACAACCGCCCTCCACCCAAGAGTGATTTTCAAGTCCATCTTGATCAGTCCATGGGTTGTCATCATCATTGACTCACATCTTGCTTATGAACTTCACTCATCCCAAATCCCGCTCACGAGCATAGCAAAATAACTACTACGTCCCGGGTCATGGTAACAAGGATGGTTCATCCTACCACATGATACTACTCAAGTTTAATGACTTCAAGATTTCACTACTGCATGCAATGGTGGGTGGTGACAACTACTAATGCACAAAACATAGGTATAGAAATAACATGATCAAAACTTGCCTTGCTGATGATCCTCGTAAGCTAAAGAGTCGAGTAGCAAGTCAGACCGGAACTCTACCGAGACAAACAATAACATAATAAGCACAAAGCAAGAGGATCACACAAGATAACAAAAGTAACATAGCACAACAAAACAATCAAAACCAAATCAAAAGGAAAACTCAAAGAAATCAAATTCAAAGTTTTTCCTTACACCAAACAATAAAAAAATAGTTTTTATATAACAAAATTCCTTAAATAACCTAATCATGGTTTTAGGTTAACTTACAGAAAAGGATTAACTAAGCAACTAGGAGCAAAAAGAATTAATTAAATAGCTATTATAAAACTCATTTTAGGCCTAATCCAATTTCTATTAAGAAAATAATTTAAAACTTTTATTAATTATAAATAAAAGTTCATCTAATGGAATGACAGAAACTAACCTAGAATAACTAATCACAAGTTAAAAATAAATTAATTTACTAATTTATTAATTAGGAAAACAGGAACTAATCAATTAATTAGGATTAATAGGATTCTGCCTAGAATTAATTATTTATTAATCCTAAAATACCAAAGTTAATTTCTAGGGTTTGGCAATATCAAAATAAAGTGATGGCAAAAGAATCATGCAAAAATAATTTTTCTAACTAAAACTATAGCAGATTTGCTATTCTGACTAAAACAATATTAAAGCATTTTAATTATTTTAACATAGCTAAATATATTTTTCAGAAACTACATAAAATTTGCAATCCAACAAAAAAGAATCACTCAAAAATATTAAACAGAATAAAAGATATACATTTTGAAAATTGAAACTATTCGCCAAACAGAAAATCAAAATAAAAGAAAGGCCTAATGGGCCTATATCGTGCTCTCGTATGTAGTTTAGTCTAAACGGGCCTAGGGTTTAAACTAACGAACCGGCCTAATAAATAAACCTAAATAAAATAAAACTCGCCGGGCCGGTTTTCTAATAAAACATATTCTTCGGGGTTCTAATCGTGGCTACACGATTGGGATCGGACGGGAGGGTTGTCGGGGACTCACCTGACCGGCGACGGGCAAGGCAGGTGGCTAGAGGTTCGAGGTCTGAAGGCGGCCAGCTTCGCGAGTCGTGGGAGATGCTGAGCACGGGAGGGTTCGTGGTTGGAGGCCGGGTGGACTGTGGTGGCGCCGGGCGGCGGTTTTTGGCAAGGGAGCCTGGACCCGTGAGCTCTGGAGGGAGAGGAGAGGGGTTCGCGCCTGGAAAGGGGTGCGGAGGGTCTGGCTTTATAGCCGGGCCTCGGGCGATTCGAAGGGCATCGGCGTTGGGATCCCGATCCTTCGGGATCCGTGGATCTCGGCGAGCCCGTGGCTTGGGCGAGGGAAGAAGACGGGCGGGGCCCAAGGGTCAGTGAGAGAGAGGGAGGGTCGAGCGTACGGCTCAGGTTTCGGCGAGGCGCGGGGAGTGTCAGCTGGGCTGGCCTCGGCCGGCCTGGTCAGCTGGGCTGCCTTACTGGCCGGGCGGGTGCTGAGGGGGTGAGGTGTGGCTGGGCTGGGTGGCTCGGCCGGGCGCCTAAAGGGTTTTTTTCTTTATTTTTAATTAAAACAAAACCAAAATAAAACCTAAACTATAAATATTTTATATAGGTATATATATACCAAAATGATCAGGAATATTCCTTTCATTTGAACATTTTTCCAAAGGCAAAATCCAAACTTTATGAAAATCCATTTTTTCAAATTCAAATAAAATTCAGATTTGAATCCAATTCTTTGGCATTTCTCTGATATTTTTGGAGTGTCATGTTTGCTCCTCTCATACTTTTGATCAAGTATTTATCAGCTTAGTTTTTGAATTGTTTCCCACATGCCAAAGTTTGGAACTCAAATAACTCTCAAACTTCAAATGGCATTCAAATTCAAACAGGATGCATAGGATGCTTAGCTATAATTGTAAAACATTCCAAATAGGAAAATTTGGGATGTTACATTATCCTTTATGCATCTTATCTTGCTTTTGATCGACGGTAGCATTATAAGATGATCTCTACTTCAAAAATTACAAGTAAGTTCTCCTCGAGTATGCACTACAAAGTTCTTTCAGTCGGTGACACCACGTGATGATCAAGTATAAGCTCTCACGCCCATCTGCCAACGGTAAGCCAGTTTTGCACACGCAGATTACCTGGTGTTATACTTGACGAGCCTAGCATATGCATATGGCCTCGGAAATGGAGACCGAAAGGTCGAGCGGGAATCATATAGATATGGGGATCAATATAGATGTTCACCATTAAAACTACTCCATCTCAATGGATGATGGGTTATGGTTTAGTTGATTTGATCACGTGATCACTTGGATGACTAGAGAGATGTCTCTGCCTAAGTGGGAGTTCTAAGCAATATGATTAATTGAACTTTAATTTATCATGAACTTAGTCCCGTAGTATTTTGCAAATTATGTTATAGATCAATAGCCTGCTATTGCTTCCCTATGTTTTTATATGTGTCCTAGAGAAAATTGTATTGAAAAATGTTAGTAGTAATGATGCGGATTGGATCCGTGATCCGAGGTTTATCCTCATTGCTGCATCGTAAGAATTATGTCCTTGATGCACCGCTAGGTGATGTATCTACGTAAGAGCAAGATGCAGACGTTATGAACGCTATTAGCTCAATATGATGACTACTTGGTAGTTTAGTGCACCATGCTTAAACGGCTTAGAATCGGGACTTCAAAGACGTTGAACGCCATGGACCATATGATGTTCCAGGAGTTGAAGTTAATATTTCAAGCAAATATTCAGTTGAGAGATATGAAGTCTCCAACAAGTTCTATAGCTAAAAGATGGAGGAGAATCGTCAACTAGTGAGCATGTGCTCGATTGTTCGGGGTACTTTAATCGCTGAATCAAGGGAGTTAATCTCCGTGATAAGATAGTGATTGACAGATTCTTCTAGTCACCATCACTAAGTTACTAGAACTTCGATGAACTATAGTATGCAAGGATGACCAAACAATTCCCAAGCTCTTCAGATGCTAAATCGCGAAGGTAGAAATCAAGAAAAACATCAAGTGTTGATGGTTGACAAGACCACTAGTCTCAAGAAAAGGGCAAAGGAAGAAGGGAACTCAAGAAGAACGGCGCGTTGTTACCTCGAGTGAAGAAGCCCAAGTCTGACCTGCCCGAAGACTGTGCTTTTGCTGCAATGGAACTGGTCACTGAAGGAATACCCTAAGTATTTATGGATAAGGATGGCAAAGTGAACAGGTATTTGATATACAGATTATTGATGTGTATTTTACTAGTGTTCAGAAAACCTCAGATTTGATAATCGTTCATTGTTAAGAGTAGTAACTTGAAACGGAGCAGTAACGAATGTAAACTAGTTGAAGGGGAAGTGACGATGAGTGTTGTAGTTCCAAGATTGATATGATCATCATCGCACACCCCTATACCGGATTAGTGTGAAACCTAAATAAGGTTATTTGGTGTTGAGCATAATATGATTTGATCATGTTTATTGCAATACGTTATTCATTTAAGTAAGAGAATAAATTGTTGTTCGCTATATGAATAAACTTATATGGTTACACACCCAATGAAAATGGTCATTGATCTCGAATAGTGATACATATATTCATAATATTGAAACCAAAAGATGCAAATTAATAATGATAGTAACTTATTGTGGCACCGCATTTGGGTCATATCAGTGTAAAGCGATGAAAACTCCATGTCATGGGTTTTGGAATCACTTGATTATGAATCATTTGATACTTGCGAACCGTGTTTTTGGGCAAGATGATCAAACTCATTGCTCGCTGAACAATGGAACGAGATACTCGATTTATTGGAAATAATACATACCATGTATGCGATCCAATGAGTGTTGACGCTGTGGCAAAGTATCGTTATATTTGACCTTTCAAGATGATTTGAGCAGATATGGTATATCTTCTTGATGAAACATAAGTCTGAAATAGTTGAAAGGTTCAAAGAATTTCAGAGGAAGTGGAAAATCATCGTAACAAGAAAATAAAGTTTCATGATCTGATCTTGAGATGAATATTTGAGTTACGAAGTTTATCTTCATTAAAACAATGTGAATAGTTTCATACCACGCCATTCGAACACCACAACGTTATGGTGTGTCCAACGTCAGAACTGCATTTCTTTATTTTGATATGGTGCGATCTATGATGTTCTACAGATAGTTTTGGGTTTATATTAGAGATAGCTGCATTCACATTAAAAGGGCACCATCTAAACTGCTGAGGCTTACACCGCGATGAACTATGGTTTAACAAAGAAACCCAAAGCTGCTTCTAAAAGTTTGGAGTTGTGATGCTTATGAAAAGTTTTCACCGATAAGCTCGAACCCAAATCGGAGAAGTGCGCTTCATAGATTACCCAAAAGAAAATGTTGGGTACACTCTACACAGATCCGAAGGCAAGTCTTCGTTGTTAGATGGATCCTTTCTAGAGAAGAAGTTTCCTCGAAAGAAGTGAGTGAGAAAAGTAGAACTTGATGGTAATTGTACCTTCTCCTTATTGGAAAGTAGTTCATCACAAAATCAGTTCCAAGATTCCTACACCAATTAGTGAGGAAGTTAATGATGATGATCATGAAACTTCAGAAGTTGCTACCAAACCTCGTAGGTCTTCCAGAGTAAGATCCACACCAGAGTGGTACGGTAATCCTGTTCTGGAAGTCATGTTACTAGACCATGATGAACCTACGAACTATGAGGAAGCGATGATGAGCCCAGATTCCGCAAAATGGCTTGAGGCCATGAAATCTGAGATGGGATCCATGTATGAGAACAAAGTATGGACTTTGATGGAGTTGCTCATGATCGGCAAGCCATATTATATAAATGGATCTTCAAGAGGAAGACAGATGATGATAGTAGTGTTACTATTCATAAGTTCGATTTGTCGCAAAAAGGTTTTCGAAAGTTCAAGGTGTTGACTACAAATGAGATTTTCTCAATCAGCGATTCTTAAGTCCTGTTGAATCATGTTAGCAATTACATTTTATGAAATCGCAAATGAATGTCAAAACTACATTCTTTAATGGATTTATTAAAGAAGAGTTGTATATGATGCAACCAGTTTTTGTCAATCCTAAAGGAGCTAATAAATGTGTAAGCTCCAATCCATCAATGGACCGCAAGCATCTCGAGTTAGAATATACGCTTGATGAGTTGATCAAAGAGATGGTTTTATAGACTTTTGGAGAAGCCGATTTACAAGAAAGGAGGGAGCACTACAAGATTTAAAGTATATGTGAATGACATATTGTTGATCGGAAATAATGTAGAATTATTCGCAAAGCATAAAGGAGTGTTTGAAAGGAGTTTTTCAAAGAAAGACCTCGTTGAAGTTGTTAATATTGAGCATCAAGATCTAGAGATAGATCAAGACGCTTGATAAGTTTTTTCAATAAATATATACTTTGTCAAGATTTTGAAGTAGTTCAAAATGGAATACAAAGAAAAGTTCTTGCCTGTTAAGGTGTGAAATTGAGTAAGACTCAAACCCACCACGGCAGAAAATAGAAAAGAAAATGAAAGTCATTCCTATGCCTCACCATAGGTTCTATAAAGTATGCTATGCTATTACTGCATCTATTGTAATTGCTCTAATTTGGCAAGGAGGACAATGGTGATCTAGGAGTAGATCACGGACATTGGTCAAGAACATCCTTAGTGAGGACTAAGGGTATATTTTCGATTATGGAGGTGTAAAAAGCCCGTCAGAAAGAGTTACATCGATGCAAGATTTTACACGATCCAGATGACTCTAAGTCTCAATCTGGATACATATTGAAAGTGGGAGCAATTAGCTAGAGTAGTCGCAAGAGCATTGTAGACATAGAATATTTGTAAATAGATAACGGCTCAATGGAGAACTGCTGACAAGCTTCTCCACAGCAAAACATGATCATACCTTAGTACTTTGGGTGTTAATCACATAGCGATGTGAACTAGATTATTGACTCTAGTAAACCCTTTGGGTGTTGGTCACATGACGATGTGAACTATGGGTATTAATCACATACAGATGTGAATATTAGTGTTGAATCACATGATGATGTGAACTAGATTATTGACTTAGTGCAAGTGGGAGATCAAGGAAATATGCCCTAGAGGCAATAATAAAGTTATTATTTATTTCCTTATATCATGATAAATGTTTATTATTCATGCTAGAATTGTATTAACCGGAAACATAATACATGTGTGAATACATAGACAAACAGACGTCACTAGTATGCCTCACTTGACTAGCTTGTTAATCAAGATGGTTATGTTTCCTAACCATGAACAAGGAGTTGTTATTTGATTAACAAGGTCACATCATTAGTTGAATGATCTGATTGATATGACCCATTCCGTTAGCTTAGCACTTGATCGCTTAGTATGTTGCTATTGCTTTTCATGACTTATACAAAGTTCCAACTATGAGATTATGCAACCTGCTACTGGAGGAACACTTTGTGTGCTACCAAACGCCACAACGTAATCGGGTGATTATAAAGGTACTTACAAGTGTCTCCAAAGTATATGTTGAGTTGGCATGAATCAAGATTAGATTTGTCATCCGATTGTGGAGAGGTATTCTAGGCCTTCTCGGTAATACACATCACATAAGCCTTGCAAGCATTGCAACTAATGAGTTAGTTGGAGATGATGTATTACGGAACGAGTAAAGAGACTTTCCGTAACGAGATTAAACTAGGTATTGGATACCGACGATCAATCTCGGGTAAGTAACATACCGATGACAAAGGGAACAACGATGTTGTTATGCGGTTCGACCGATAAAGATCTTCAGAGAATATGTAGGAACCAATATGGGCATCCGTGTTCCGCTATTGGTTATTGACCGAGAATGGTTCTAGGTCATGTCTACATAGTTCTCGAACCGTAGGGTCCGCACCCAAGGTTTCAATGACGTTATATTATGAGTTTATGTATTTTGATGTACCAAGGAGTTCGAGTCCCGGATGTGATCACGAATGACGAGGAGTCTCAAATGGTCGAGACATAAAGATTGATATATTGATGGTTATATTCGACACCGGAAAGGTTCCGAAGTTTCGGAGAAAATGGAGTGCCGGAGGGGTTACCGAACCCCCGGGAAGCAGGGCCTTATTGGGCCAAGAGGGGAGAGAGGGCTGCACCAGGAGGTGGCGCGCCCTCCATGGGGAGTCCGACTGGATAGGGGGGCAGCCCCCTTTCCTCCCCTCCTCTCTTTCCTTTCCCTTCCCTCTTCCTAGTAGGATAGGAAAGGGAGTCCTACTCTACTAGGAGGAGGACCCTCCCTTGGTGCGCCCAAGGGCTGGCCGCCCTCCCTTGCTCCTTTATATACAAGGGGGGGGCACCCTAGAACACGAAGTTGATCTACGGATCGCCTTAGCCGCGGGTGCCCCTCCACCATATTCCACCTCGGTCATATTGTAGCGTGCTTAGGCAAGCCCCGCGATGGTAGAACATCAAGATCGCCACCACGCGTCGGCCGACGAACTCTTCCCGACGCTTTGCTGGATCGGAGCCGGGATCGCCATCGAGCTGAACGTGTGCCAAGAACTGGAGGTGCCGAGGGGTTACGGT
>JAHIAM010021425.1:0-17389 GCA_021605205.1 Aegilops longissima | reverse complement strand
TGGGGCTTGCGTAACTAACGTGATGTGTTGGAACGGAGGCAAAACTTGTTGTCTAGATTCAGACCGAAGTGAGGATTAGAAAGAAAAATCAGAATTAGAAGGATTTTTTTTCTAGGACGATCAAGGGAATGCGAGATGCTTTTGATAGATGTTTGGGCTGCGAAGGATGGAAATAACGCGGTTTGCCCTTTTAGTTAGAGATTTAGTCTTCTATCTCTGTTATTTAAACAAAAGGTTTTATAAAAAGGAAAGAGAAAGGGCACATGCCATTGTGCACTTGGGCCAAGTGCACAGTGCTGGCCCGAGCTAGCCCAGCCCACTCCCGCTTCTCTCTCCTCCTCCACTGCCGGGCCGGACCAACAGGCATTCCTCGCTGGACCACGCCATCGGCCGTGCCGTGGTAGGATAAGGTGCCACCGCAGCCCTTGGCCTCATCGTCGCCCGATCGCCTCACCCACTCCCGCTCTCCATCGCATCTCCCTCTTCATTCCCCTTCGCCGACGCATGTTGTTGCCGTTCTTCGCACCACCAACGTGGCCGTTGACCCCGAGCCTCACCGCCGTGTCCGAGAGCTCGCACGGTCACCCACATCGACTCACGCCGAGCCGCTCGAGCTGAGGAGCCCTAAGCGTCGAGCCAGCATTGTCTTCCTCCTCGAATCACTACCGCGTTCGATGACAAATCCAGCGCCAAGAAGCCTCCTCGAGCCGCTGCCCTCCCCTATCGGACCACAATGAGCTACCGCTCCCCTCGCTCCTTGGATTCGATCCCGTGCCCAAGCCTCTCCCGCCGTAGCAGTAGCTCGCCGCCGTCTCGCGATCACCGCGCCACGCTGCTCACGCCGGCGAGCACAACGACGTGCTCTCGGTCTCCGAGAAGTCCAACGCGACCTCCTGCGCCTCGCTTTCGACCGCTCGCGTTCCGCTGAACCCGTGATCCAGCCGCGCCCTGCGCTTCCTCCTCGCTGCAGCGCGCTCCGCCAAGCCACCACCCGATCGGATGCGTGCGAGCCCAGCGTGCGTAGGTTCAAACCGCGGTCAACGGGCCTCGAGGCCGTTTTCCGGCCAGTTCCAAGCGTCGCCGGCGCACAATCGCCCGACGTGGCCGACCGGACCACCCGTGGTCTGCTGCAGGGCCCCACGGGCCCAAGTTGACCGGTTGACCGTCAATTCTTGTCATGGCAGCCGAGTACCACGACATGCAGGCCCCACCGCATAATTAAGCTAATTAAAATGTTTTTATAATTAAAATTAATTAGTAATCTAATCGCCACGACATGTGGGCCCACCTTAATTAACCTCATTTTAGTTAGTTTAAACTTCATTAGTCCATGTAGTCGCGGTCATTGACCTCTGATGTCATCTCGACGTCATTTCTCCATTTATGTTAATTTAAATAATTTCTAGAAATGCTATAATCTTTGGAAAATCATAGAAAAGTAATCGTAGCTCGGATGCAAATGTTTTCTACATGAAAGTTTTCAAACGACGAGACGAATCTGAATGCGCGGTCCATTTACCGTCGAGAACCCTAACTATCTCGAACATGGAACATTCCCTCCGGTCATTTGCCGATGCAGGTCCGGAACGGAATACCTTCCGTTGAATTCCCCTTCACGTATGCGCACTATGTTAGAACACTCCTAGCGAGATTCAAAATGTATTCTAATTGCAAACTAGGTTCCAATTTGTTTTCAAGTTATATTTCAAATGCTTTTGAATGCAGTTGTTGTTTCTGTATGTAAACAAGGAGGGTTTACTGCCATGATTGATGTCACAACCTCGAGGCTTGTGGTCCTCATGAGGATCGCTATGTTATTAAACTCATATTATCAATAAAATATTCAGTGAACTAAGATTAAATGGTTGCCACAGATAATTAAAACCCTTAAATGTATAAAAAACCTACGACTTATTAAACTAGAAGATTGTTCGAATCCTTCAACCAAACCGATGTTTAGTTATCTATGAAACCCGCTATCAGTTTGGTTGAAGGGATTCAATCGATAATGAGTCCTAATTTTTTGTTATAATGGTTAAAGGGTTTCAAGTATCCGTCGCAACCTTTTGGTCTTAGTTCACTTGAATATTTTATTGATAATACACATGGTTTGTGGCATTGGGATCCGTGTGATTGACTAGAAGTCTTTGAGGGTTTTGACATTAGTCGTGGCTGTAAATTCTCCTTGTTCACTTAAAAGAAATAACAACTACATTCAAATGCATTTGACAATAGCTAGCTTAACAAAAAATGAACCTATCTTACCATTTAGAATGTGTTTTGAATCTGCATCACCAAGCTATACTTTAGGATTTTACGATTATCTTAAAGGCGCATTTAGCACCAAGGTTCCGCTTCTCGTGGAATGAGATAAACCCCTACCACGGATCCTAACCTCCAACCACCTAACTTCACTACCCTCCTTACAATCATGAACGTGAAGAGTACTTGACCGAGGTTGTGTGACACCATGGCAGCATCACTCACCTCCGTGATACCGTGATTCTACACTCTATTGCAGTTCATGAACAACCTCAAGCAACATATTGTCAAAGATGACTCCTACGATGAGCTCATCTTGTTGCTAAAAGGATGTTGCTCGTAAGAATGGTATACATGCAAAAGCCATCGATGAGACTCGTTATGGACTTTGTTGTGCTTGATAATGAATGATTGTGTGCATCTGTTTATTTTCTATGTTTATTATACGAAAACTATGAACTTATTCAGATATGTGGGTGTGTTTTCTTGCTGACCTCCCTATGCTATGTCACAGATAGGTGATGATTGTTTCTTATTTTGATGAGACGGAGGTGTTACATTTGCGTAAGTTTGCATTTATACATTTGGTTTTATGAAATTTCAATCAGTTTGCATAATCTCATGTATACCGCATTAGCCAATAATAGTACTTTTCTATCTCTATTATTTAAACAAAAGGTTTTATAAAAAAAAGGAAAAGAGAAAGAGCACATGCCATTGTGCACTGGGCCAAGTGCACAGTGCCTAGCCCGAGCTAGCCCAGCCCACTCCCCCTGCTTCTCTTTCTCCCCCCTCCACCTGTCGGGCCGGACCGCAACAGGGCACTGTCCCCGCCGGACCACGTCATCGGCCGTGCCGCGGGCTAGGATAAGGGTGCCACCGCAGCCCTTGGCCTCATCGTCGCCCCAGATGCGCCTCACCCACTCCCACGCGCTCTCCATCGCATCTCCCCTCTTCCTTCCCCTTCTGCAGACGCATGTCGTTGCCGTTCTTCTCGCACCACCACGGTGACCGTTGACCCCGAGCCTCACCGCCGTGTCTGAGAGCTCCGCTACGGTCACCCACATCGACTACGCCGAGCCGTTCGAGGTTAGGAGCCCCAGCGTCGGAGCCGGCGTTGTCTTCCTCCTCGAATCACTGCCGCCGTTCGACGACAAATCCAGCGCCAGCAAGCCTCCTCGAGCCCGCTGCCCTCCCCTACCGGACCACAATGAGCTACCGCTCCCCCTCGTCCCTTTGGATTCGATCCCCGTGCCCCTAGCCTCTCCCCGCCAGCGTAGTAGCTCGCGCCGCCGTCCGCATCACCGCCATGCCACCGCTGCTCACGCTCACGTGCGAGCACAACGACGTGCTCCTGGGTCTCCTAGGAGTCCAACGCGACCTCCTGCGCCTCCGCTCGTACCCCCTGTCGCCGTTCCGCTGAACCCGTGATCCAGCCGCCGCCCTCGCCGCTCGCCTCCCTCGCTGCAGGCGCGCTCCGGCCAAGCCACCACCGCAGTCGGATGCGTGCGAGCCCCGCAGGTGCCGTAGGTTCAAACCGCGGTCGAAACGGGCCCCTGAGGCCGTTTTCCGGCCGGTTCCAGCACGTCGCCGCCGCTAGTTTGGTCGCCGCCGGCGCACAACTGCCCGCCGACGTGGCCGACCTGGGACCACCCCCAGGGTCGCTGCCTGTGGGCCCCACGGGCCCTAGTTGACCGGGTTGACCCAGTCAATTGCTGACTGGGCAGCCCAGTACCACTGACATGCAGGCCCCACCGCATAATTAAGCTAATTAAAATGATTTTATAATTAAAATTAATTAGTAATCTAATCTGCCACTGACATGTGGGGCCCACGTGTTAATTAACCTCATTTTAGTTAGTTTAAACTTCTGTTAGTCCACTGTAGTCAGCGGGTCTGTTGACCTACTGATGTCATGCTGACGTCATTTCTCCATTTATGTTAATTTAAATAATTTCTAGAAATGCTAAAATCTTTGGAAAATCATAGAAAAGTAATCGTAGCTCGGATGCAAATGTTTTCTACATGAAAGTTTTCAAAACGACGAGACGAATCTGAATGCGCGGTCCATTTACCTGTCAGGAACCTCTAACTATCTGAACATGGAACATTCCCCTCCGGTCATTTGCACGACGAGGTCCGAACGGTAATACCTTCCCGCTTGAATTCCCCTTCACCAGATCGCAAAGACTAGGTTAGAACACTCCTAGCGCCACGTATTACCATGTTATGCATTTTGATGCTTTTTTGCTTTATTTTTATTGTTTCTTCCCCCTCGTCTCTCCCGTAGTCCCCGAGACCGATGTTGCCCCTATGATCGACCACGTCAACGATGACACTTCTTCCTTTTCAAGACAGCTTCCAGGCAAGCCCCCCCCCCTTTGATCATCCCGATATCGCCCATTCCATTCTCTCATGCTTGCATTAGATTTGGCTACTATAATTGTTTGCTCCTATTCTGATGCATAGCCTGCTTTTGTATCTGTTGTTGTACCTTGCCTTCTTATCCTAAACTGCTTAGTATAGGTTGGTTAGTGATCCATCAGCGACCCCCACCTTGTCCTTGTTACCCCTGCTTCATCATCGAAGATCCGATCAACGGGATCAAAGACCAAGACCCGGCACCGCACATCACTTTCCCCTTACTTGCTCGACACTACTGTGTTACTATCGAGTGCCGAGGGTGAGACCTCATCAGCACTTCTGATGTTAACCCTCTAGTGTAGATATTCGGTCGTGGTCATCGAGGGTGATTCCGCCTTAACCACTTCCGATACGACTCTCTCGTGGAACCCCTCAATTGTGAACCTCGAGGGTGGTTCCTCTTACGTTCACCTTGATGATTACATCGAGTGGAATCCATCGAGGGTGGTTCCTCAGGGTTCCCCTTGGCGTTAGACACACAGTTACTATGGTTACTATGACTTTACACTGAACCATGTTACTAAAGACGAGTCGGCCCTGAGGGGTACCCGCGCGAGCATATTTGCGAGTGATGAGGAGTCGAGTTGACTTGGAGGGTGCCCGCGAGATAATTACAAGGCGTGGCCGGGCATTCTTAGTCCTTGCCGCAAGTCCTCGAGACGGGGCGACAGGGTCACATCTTTCGTGAGTCTCTACTTGTTACCGCGCGTTCCTAATCCACTATGATTTGGATATTTGATCCGAGGGGCCTCTGGCCTGATAGCACTAACCATCACGTGGGCATAGTATGGGCGTTCTGCGTCATATGCATCAGCCGAAGCTTAATAGACGTCATGCGACTAAGCGGCGCGCGCCGGGTTGGACTGCGTAAGCACCTGCCTTTCTAAGGAGGTAGCTAGGTCTGCTCACCGGCCGCCCTCGCAACGTGCAGGAGTTCCCGGGAGATGGCCCAAGACCCCTGGGGCATAGGTTTAGTCCGGCGTGCTGACCTCTCTATTAAGCCTAGGTCGGGTTGCGGCGTATTGTTTGGCCGAGGCCGGGCATGACCCAGGAAAGTGTGTCCGGCCGGAGTTAATCGAGCGTGGTGGGTAAGTTGGTGCACCCCTGCAGGGAAGAAAACATCTACCGATAGCCTGTCCTACGATAACAGACACTCGGAGTTGTATCCCGTTCGATACAACTAGAACTGGATGCTGAGGCATGTTTTGGATATGTTGCTTCGGGAGTCGAGAAAGGATCCCGGATCGTTGATACGACAACATAGATATGACTTATGTTATACTACTCTACTCCCTCCTGTTGCTGCAAGTGTGTGGTTTCCAGAAGATGCTAGTCTTCGATAGGACTAGCTTCTCCCCCTCTTATTCTAGCATTTCTGCAGCCCAGTCCACACATACAGCCTTCCTTTGATAATGTTGCATATGTAGTGTGGATCCTTGCTTGTTGAGTACTTCGGATGAGTACTCACGGTTGCTTTGCTTCCTCTTTTCCCCCTTTTTCCATTCTTCTCGTATGTCGCAACCAGATGGTGGAGCCCAGGATCCAGACGACAGCACCGATGACTACTACTACCCCGAGGGTGCCTACTACTACGTGGAGACCTCCGATGACCAGGAGTAGTTAGGAGGCTCCCAGGAAGGAGGCCTTGCCTTTTCGATCGATGTTGCTTTTGTGCTAGACTTCTTAAGGCAAACTTGTTTAACTCATGTATGTACTTAGATAATGTTGCTTCCGCTGACTCTTGTGTATGTGAGCTTATGTATTCGAGCCCTCGAGGCCCCTGGCTTGTAATATAAAGCTTGCATTATTTTAATTTGTGTCTAGAGTTGTGTTGTGATATCTTCCCGTGAGTCCCTGATCTTGATTGTACACATTTGCGTATATGATTAGTGTACGATTGAATCGGGGGCGTCACATCCGGCAAAGGCCGGACATAGGATTTCTCCTGGAGATGCTCGACCACCACCTGCTCGCACCTGCGCAGCCGAGAAACCCCATCCTGCCGAGGCCGACCCTGTACTGGCCGTGGGATCCCCCGACCCACCACGCCCATGCGCGCACCACCACCCCCACCGAGTCCGCTTCTACCAAATCCGGGGCGCTGCCCCGGCAGCCTCCATCATGCCGCCAGCCATGCCGAGCTAGCAAGCAGACCAGCTCCATAGCACTAAGCCGGAGGGGCCGCCACCCCGCCCAAATCCACCGAGTAGGGCTGTCGTGCCGAAGCCCGAGCAACCCACTGCAGCAGCAGCACCGCCGGGAGGGGCCTCGTCGAGTAGCCAGGAGCCGTCGGCCATCCCCATCCGCCGGATCCACGCGCCAGGAGCCGCCGGAGCGCCGCCACCCGCCATGCCGTCCCCGCCAGATCCCGTCGAGGCGCACCAAGGAAGCACCCTGAATCACCGAAACGAGAACACCCATCTCCTGGCTGCCTCGTCGCCGCCCACGCAGCCGAAGGGGACAACCGCATCCGAAGTCGCGCCGACCTGACCGGCGCCGCGACCAGCCCTCGAGCCGCCACCCCAGGCGCCCAACACCGCCGCCAGAATGACGCACGGGATCCCCACCACCTTTGGAGCAGGGGCCCGCCGCCACCGTGGCGAGCGCCGGCGGCAACAATGGCGGGGTAGCTTGATTTGGCTACTCATCTGCGGCTAGGTTTGGCACCCCGGTGCCGCCAGGAGCGGCACGGGAGCGGGAGGGTAGTCCAATCCCACCACGACCATGTGTCCCATTCCTCTAGTGTTCCGCGCGCGATCATGAGCCTCCCGCTCCTCCTGCTCCTCCTTAAGATTCCACGCCGCCCCCTTAATTAGCATCCAGCTGCCTAATCTACCACCTCGTTGGATCATCCATCGACGATGCCATCGCACAAGTTACCGAGCCAAAAGAGTGTGAGACGAGGTGGGACAACAACATGTGTGTCGTCAGGCCCACGATGGACACCACGGATGATCCAAATCCATCGGATCATATGTTTATTTGTGTATACCAACCAGGAGATAACAAATATTGCACCACTACTCATACAAGATATGGATGCATTTCTTTTAGAAATATATGGATGGAAATCTTGCTAGTACATTTATTATTTGCCCATTAATAATTCACCATTTGATTTATTGTGATAGCCAAAAACCAAATATTGCACCACTACTCAGTACAACATATGGATGCAAATATTTTTTTAGAAATATACGGATGGAAATATTGCTATTATTACCTGCCAATAAATTCACATGTGATTAATTGTGATAGATTAAAACTAAATATTGCACCATTTATTACTTGTAATATATGGGGTTACAATATATGGATGCAAATCTTTTCTTAGAAATATACGTACTATGCAAATCTTCTAGTAGTACATTTATTAGTTGCCTATTAATTCACTGCGTGATAAATTGTGCTAGATAAAAGCCACCGCCTACCTACCAAATTTATTCAAATTGCCAGCCTTGCCTTCCCATTCACTCGCGCGGCAGTTATAGTTCGTCGCAGCCATCTATACCCACGAGGCCGGCCAGGACCCCAAATCTCCAATTCCATTCGACGCAATCCCTTCCCTCCCGCTAGAATTCCATCTAGGCACGGCCTCCCTCCTGAGGGCTTGGTGTCTGGGCTGCACGCTGGAACCCGGCGCCGCTACGGAGCATGGTGGCTGCCTGGCCGGGAGGCGTCACGGGGTCATAGAGAGGCGTCGGGCGCTTCTCCTCGGCTGCCGCCGCCGCCGTCAACACCTCCCCGTCCAGCCTTCATCCTCATAGATCTGTAAGTATTCCATCTCATTTCTTCGCGTGTTGCACTGAGTAACTTACGCGTGCTGCGCTGAGTAACTTTGACCGATCGGATCGGTTGAACAGAGAGTAGATCGGGAGCAGCCAGCAGATCAGGAGGAGGAGCAGATCTGGATTCATCGGTGGTAATGGACCATTGAACTTTGATGTTCTTCTTCGCTTTCTGGATCATGATGGTTTCTGTTGTTGGCAGGCTGTAGCCATGGGACGCTAGGATGATCCAGGGGGACCTTAATGCAAGCGGATGCCGAATCTCTCTGGTGCGGCGCGATGGCCGTACGTCATGGAGAGGCACTGGGCGGGCGCTTCTCCTCGGCCACCCACGCCAGCCGTCTTCCTCCGAGATTTGTAAGGGTTCAGTTCTACTTCTACCTCACTTCATCAGGTGCTCGTGTTGTACTGATGAACTTTGACCGATGGGATTGGTTGGAGGACGCAGGGTAGAGGAGGAGCACGAGAAGGATTAGATCCAAGTTCTGCGATGGTGAGCTTCAGTTACCTTTGTTCGGATCTCTTTGTTATTCTTCTTCACTTTGTGGATCGTGATAACTTGTTTTGCTTGCAGCTGGTTGCAGCCATGGGACGCTAGGTCGATCCAGGGGAGGCGATTGCTACCAGCGGATGCCATTCTTCTCAGGAGCCTCATGAGGTTTGCCTTAAACTTTGATTCCAGTCATCTACTGATTTTTAGCATGTGGTAACTGAAACTTGTACCCAAGTTTCCATGTCGCATGAAAACTTGCACCGCGGAGAACATTTATCTTTGCTATCACGATAGGCGGAATGCTCAGTCTTACTTTGATGCTCGGCCACACGAGCTATCGTGGATTGAATATTTAAATAGTACCGCATTGTATTATAGTAAACTGGAAAGATTCTACAATGACCAGACATATCTTTGCCGTCTTGACTAGAGTATAGGTTACTAATAATATCGTTGCTTAAGAGCATCTCTAAAGCCGACCCTCAAAGTCCACGTATATATCCGGACCACAATGTTTGGATCAACTTTTGTCATTCAATACGAAATCATATGTCCACAGACCAGTCCGCATGTTCAAAATCCTGATATCCTGGGAACAACCGTGAGGGGGCTTTGCGGGAGTTCGAACATCCTCTTGACCAACAAAAAGCTACCATGTGCCTATGCTACCACACATTCCGTTCTCCCCTCTCTCCTCCAAAAGCAAGAGGAGCAGCGATGCATACAGGGACCACGCACCCACTTGCCCTCTCCTCCTTTCTCCCACTGTAATTTCTCTCACAAAATTTGCAAATAGCTTTGGATGGTTATCTTCCGCATCTTGTCCACGTACCACGTCCGGACACGTTTGAGGACATTTGTAGTGTCTGTTTTAGGATTTGCACGGGAAACACCCTCAGGCTGCTTATTACCAAGTGGAAATTTGCGGGTTCGATTTTAACCAGAGGACATTTAAGTTTGTTTGTTTTTCTCCGTAGTTTTTTTTAAGAAATCAGGAGTTGTTTTCTCATTTCAATTCAAATTTTGAAGTAATCATAATTGAAATAGTAAACACTACTTGTCTTCTTTCCGTATGTAGCAAACTTTCCTCGTTTAGAATTTTTAGTCTAATACTTCATGAAGAAATTTGTGGTATTAGAACAACTCTAGCAGAGTTGTCATATCAAGCCAAACACCATAATAACCTGTATGGCGACTTTGACCAAAAAAAGTCGTTCTAGCAGAGTCGCCATCCACCACTCCAATTTCCATATGATTGGAGGAGAACTCTGACTCATGACCTGCCTCAATATTTGGAGGACGGGGAGAGGGACATTTAGAGCGCACTCCATCCCGAAAACTACTACTTTGCATGAGAGACATTTCCCCTCCCTCCCCTCGTCCCGCCCGCAACGCCACCTTACATACCTAGCACAACCTCGGATCGACCACATGCCAGGTCCATGACACCATGAACTCCGACACGACCCCTGCATCCCATTCCTCCGGTGTCCCACAGGATCATGCACTTCCCGCTCATCCTACTCCTCCATACTATTCCGAGCAACCCCCCCTCAACATCCCGTTGCCGAGGACACCACCTCGTTGGATCTTCCATCGACGATGCAACCGCACAGGCTACAGACCTTCTGCTGTCAGGCATCAACTCCATCCTCCGACCTCCCCCGTAGCCACCACACTGTGTTGGTTGCCCAACGTAGCGAAGAACAATACAAAATGGAGGAAGAAGGCGAATTTCAACTCCCCACTTTGTTCAAGCAGCTGACAAAGCATTGGCGCCTTCGAACTTTGAAGCATTTTGTGATATGCAAAGTTGGTAAATAAACCTCCTTCGTTTGTCCTTTGATTTGTTTGCTTCAATATAAGGTGTTAGTAGAACAATGGTGGCAATTGTGTAATCTTTGTGTGTAGTGATGCTTTTACATATTTCAGACGATTGCTTGTTAATAATGAATCCTTCTTGAGGGGTATGATGCAAGATTCAGTTGAGACCATTGATTTGAATAGTAGAGACTTCTCTCTTCATTAAATGTTGTTGACCACACTGAGTGGTCGGATGCTGCGAGCAAAGATGCGAAATTGGATCAATTCCTTGCCTCCCAATCTTCTACGAAGAAAGCATCTCCGGTTTCAAACTAAATCAATGAAGAAGACCTTCTGTGTTGCTGGCATGGCATGATACCACTCTGGATGCGGTCGCCAAGAATGGTCAAACTAGTGTCAAGTATTGGAAGCGACCAAAAGAGAGTTCCAACCATCGAGGAAGATTTTTGGAGCAAGTAAGGAACTCATCTCCTAGCAGTGTTACCATTAACAAGTATGTGAGCACTCTTGTCGTCACTTTGAATGCCATATTTGCATATAATATCTAGCATTAAATCATTGCTCATTTGTATGTTGTAGCATGGGATAGCCCAGGAAAGGTACAAACAAATGCCGAGGGTGAAGGGGAAAGCATTTGGCCTGTGACCTTGTTGAAAAGAATTAGAGGGCAATGTGAAGAGGAAATAGAGGAATGAGGAGGATCCACCATTGAAACAAATGAGTCAATGCATTGATGCCATTTTGTTGGAAAGCCTTTCATTTGCATATATTGTTGCAAGAATGGCCATTTAAATTTGTTGTAGGCCTTTCCAAAATCTACTTTGAAGATAGCTATGTAAAGTTTTGTCGACCGCAACGTATGGATCCTTTGATCTAATACAACAATCCCCTCCAGGATGTGCCGCCCTGGCATGAACGTCGTTTGTGTGGTTCTATACACATTGTGAGCAATCACCGTCCGAGTAGCTGTCACTTTAGAAGAATGGAAATAATACAAAAAATTGAAATTATACAAAGCCAAATTCCCATTGTATAATTCAACAAACATACACACAAAATACTTTTTTATGACTTGCAAGAAGCACTGATAGAACTTCTCATCGAACCCATTTTGTCCCGGCGCTTTATTCTGTTCCATCTATGAGATAGCTTCACAAACTTCTTTGTAAGAAAATGGGGCTTCTAGAATGGCAATCTTCTCCGTCGATAGCTAAGGATTGTTACCTCTGACATCCTATTCAAGAAGGGGGTAATCGGAGACAGGGAAACTAAACAACAATTTATAAAATTAGTAATGCGGATTTTATTAAGTCGGTCCTCAGAAACGATAGTGCCATCATCCGGTTCGAGCCGGATTTTTTACCATTAGCGATAATATGGATTCATCAGAATTATGTAAAAAAGAAATATGTTAGTGCTTGATGTGGCATCTATTGCACATTTTTTTTCAAGTTCATCCAATGGTTTCTTGGATTGCGACAATTTATACCGAGTTATTGCTGGAATTTGGAATAAGACTAGCAGATATTGTTCTTGTTACTTAGCTATATTTTTTATACAAATATAATATTGTCCACTATACATGATTCGGACTTTCTAGACAATTCCTTAATAGACACCTTGAGCCAAACTGCACATGTACTTATGATAGTGAAACATGGGTTCCAGGATATCGAATAGTTACAGAAATTGAAGCAAAACATAATTTTATCTCAGTATTCCTTGCCTAAACATTTTCCGAATACAAATCCACAGGTTCCTATGTACCTTGATATCCATCTCAGAAAAGAGAACAACATAGATGTGAGATAATCTTTCATAACTTGCCCTATCACTGTTGTAGAAATTATCATGATCCACCCCAAAAAAGAACAAACTGTCATCATGATGACTTCTATAAGTAAAACATAAAGTTATTATAGCAAAATCATATTCTAGGGATTTCTCTCAACCGTATATTATTTAAAATATGCTATTATGTCTTATAATCCCTCCGCTACCATAACAATGTCACTGTAGACATTGAAGGTCTCCCGTATGCAAGATTGACAACAAATTTTATAGTCACATATTTTGTGAAATCTTACAAAATTTTATATGGAGAATGTTGTGTACATGCACAAGTGGGTGTAGTGTGAACATATCAAATGAAGTGAAGGAATATGTGCTCTGGGTGCACCAAGGTACTTTGGACCATTGGATGTATATCTGACGGATGTAAGCTAGCTGGGAAATGGATTGTTGGCACATTAGCAACAAAACCATCACGCATTATAATAATCAACCCACACTCCACCATTTTCTCATGTCATCATATTTGTATTTTCTTTCTTCAAACGTATGAATGACCATATATGTTGAACCTTATATCCTAATTTAGATCTGGTTTGAGCATCATCTTTGTTTTTATGAGATGTTGGAAACAAGGCTAATGTTGGATATTATTATTATTATTTTGAGACTTGACTGCAACATTCATAAGTTCCAAGTGAAACTAAAAGATATTAACCAGTATTGGTCTTGTTTCAAAGATCACGTCGAAACAAAGATTATAGCCAGAACGCATCCAAAATCAAACATTTTGTTAAAATATATAACCCTTTTTATGTATAGAACAAAAAATTAAACAAATATATTTATGGATGGGACAGTAAGACGTAGTGTTTGGATTGAATTCAAAAAACAGAGGAGAAATTTTCAAATATGCCAACAATCCATCTTCTAGCTCGACCACATTCCTCGATTTCCATACGATGGGTCAAAATCACGTAGTTAACTAGGTGCATAGATTTTCTCGTTTCACATGATACGTTCTCGACATCGAGTTTGTTTTCTCATGTGGGTGAGCCACTGACGGTAAGGGCCCAATTGGCAGAGGGTATGTACACTGACGTAGCCCACTAGCCAGACTCAAACACTTAAAATCATTTCCCGCACAGGTTCTTGCTATAAAATCGTAGAAACGAAAAAAGGGGACAATTCTAAAAACCATGCCAGCGAAGACATAACTTGAAACAATCTCAAAAAATGTGTGTTACGTATACAAATCAATATACACACAATATGGCACCATCTCTAATATAGAAAAATATGGATCATAAGCAATAAATGCAACTTGAAGCTTTAGACAAATACATAGATACAATTGATACAAGGTGAATAAAACACGCTAATGTTGTAAGGATACACGAGTACGATTGTAAAAATTAATTGGAGTGAATGTTCAAAACCGTACCAATGAAGGCATAACATTAAAGCTATCTAGAAATGTCAGTACTTATAAAATATCATTGTCCATGATGTGTCGAGCATCTATTATGTAGAAATATATAGATCTGGAGCGATAAGTTTAAGTTGTAGCTCGAGATCTAGACCTAAATATTATAGATATAACATGAATGCGCCTTAAGAGAAAGGGATTCTTAGAGCCTTTTTCATACCCGTATTGCTATTTTGTAGTTTGTCTCATATTTTATCCTTTTTTTATCGTTAAACACTGAGTTAAAATGTTTGATTTATTGTGTGATTAAGCAATATTTTGTATGTTTTCACATGATGTCTTGGGGTGTTTTTTTGGGTAGTCATACACGGTAAGGTTTTTTAATATTCATAGAAATATATTTTGACGTTCCTGGCTCGGCCACTGATAACACAACACTTGTACAATCAACTAAAATTTATTATTTTACAGAAAATGATGGTTCACATGTACAAGTGTTTCTATTAGGTGGGATCTATCTTAAGACTCGGACATGGTCTTAGTGATTGCTATAGTTTCTAGGTTTTCTGTTGAAAGTAACATTTTGAGTGCTCTATTTCGTACAAGGTGTGTCATGTTTTAAATTCCACTTTAAATTTATGCATGGGAAGTGCCATAAAGGACCTACTATAAAATTATTTTGAAGCATTAAATTATACTAACATCTTAGGAAATTTCCACCATCCAAAAAAATGCTAAGGTTTCTATTTTTGCATGCCAAACTTCCAATCAAATTCATGTAAAATTATTCCATTTAAAACTGTCTCAAATTTTAAATTTGAGAATTTATGGAATACACTTTTGATAAGTTACCAATACTGTTTCTCCATCCAGCTTTCTTTGCCAGAAAATATACCTAATATGCCAAATAATTCAATTATAGAAAATTTGACAAACAAAGTACTATTATTGGCTTTTGTAATATACCTAAGATTCTACAACTTATTGAAATTTCACAAAACCAAATATACAGATGAAAATCACTGTAAGTACAACACCACCGTCTCAAGAAACAGTCATCACCTACTAGCCCCACAACACGAGGAGATCAGCCACAAAACACACCCACCTATCTAAATAAAATGCATAGTTTTTGTATAAACATAGAAATAACCCTGATCCACACAGTCATCCATTATGAAGCACAAGAAAGACCATAACCAGGGTCTCATCAGTGGCACATGCATGTGTACCATTCTTTTGACCAACACCCTTTTAGGAACATGTCGAGCTCGTCGTAGGGCTCGTCTTCAACGGTATGTTTCTCGAGGTTGTTCATGAACTGCAATAGAGTGGAGAATGCAGTATCCTGGAGTTAAGCGATGCTACCATGGTGCTCGACAACCTCAGTCAAGTACCCTTCACCGTTCATGATGGTTAGGAGGGTAGTGAAGTCAGGTGGTTGAAGGTTTAGGAACCCGTCGTAGGGGTTTATCTCATTCCATGAGAAGCAGACACTAGTGCTTGTCTGCGTTTAAAATAATCATAAAATCTTAAAGTATTAGATCGGTAGTACAGAGATTCAAAATGTATTCTAAATTGTAAACTAGGTTCAAATTTACTTTGTTAAGCTAGTTATTGTCAAATGCATTTGAATGTAGTTGTTGTTTCTTGTATGTAAACATGGGGAATTTACCTGGCCACGACTGATGTCACAACCATCAGAGGCTTGTGGTCCCTCACCTAATCGCTATGCCACAAACCATGTGTATTATCAATAAATATATTCAACTGAACTATGACGAAAATGTTGTCATAGATAACTAAAACCTATTTAACCAGTATAGAAAAACTTAGGACTTATTAAACTAGAAAGTCCGTCGAATCCATTCAACCAAACCGATGTTCAGTTCTCTATGAAACACGCTATCGGTTTGGTTGAAGGGATTCGATAGATAATAAGTCCTAGATTTATTTGTTATACTGGTTAAAGGGGTTTCAGTTATCTGTCACAACCTTTTGGTCTTAGTTCACTTGAATATTTTTTATTGATATTTCACATGGTTTGTGGCATTGGGATCCAGGTTATGGACCACAAGCCTATGAGGGTTGTGACATTAGTCATGGCCAGGTAAATTCTCCTTGTTCACTTACAAGAAATAACAACTACATTCAAATGCATATGACAATAGATAGCTTAACAAAAAATTGAACCTACTTTACCATTTAGAACGCGTTTTGAATCTATGTAACACCGAGCTAATACTTTAGGATTTTCACAATGATCTTAAAGGCAGACAAGCACTAGTGTCTGCTTCTCGTGGAATGAGATAAACCCCTACCACGAGATCATGAACCTCCAACCACCTAACTTCACTACCCTCCTAACAATCATGAACGATGAAGGGTACTTGACTGAGGTTGTGTAGCGCCAGGGCAGCATCACTCACCTCCAGGATACTGCATTCTCCACTCTATTGCAGTTCATGAACAACCTCAAGCAACATATTATCGAAGAGACACCTACGACGAGCTCATCTTGTTGCTAAAAGGACGTTGCTCAGAAGAAAGGTACACATGCAAGTGCCACTGATGAGACTCTGGTTATGGACTTTGCTGTGCTTGATAATGAATGATTGTGTGGATCTGTTTATTTCTATGTTTATTATACGGAAACTATGAACTTATTCAGATATGTGGTTGTGTTTTGTGGTTGACCTCCATGTGCTATGGCAGAGATAGATGATGATTGTTTCTTATTTTGATGAGACGGAGGTGTTATATTTGCAGTAAGTTTGCATTTATACATTTGGTTTTATGAAATTTCTATCAGTTGCAGAATCTCATGTATACTACAGAAGCCAATAATAGTACTTTATTTTTTAATTTTTTAGTTGAATCCAAAAATAGTACACAGTCGCCACAAGAGGTCGATGTCTAGTCGGCCCAGATAGGTCAATCGGTCCTCTATGATCTGGATGCCGTTACAATGTATGGTGACAGATAAAGTCCAATGGCCAACGCCGATATACAGGCCTGCGTAGGGACAGAACTAATTGGCCAGCTTTATAGACAGGACTAATTGGCTGTTGAGGTCATGGTGCATGCATACCACATTATTTTTTAATATCACATTTTTTTTATTTCAAAACTATGAACATATTTTCAAAACCGCCATGCGTCCGCATCGTTTCCATCCACCCGTTCCGCCATATGTTCCGCCAACTCTTTCCCGCCACTGCTTCGCCATATGTTCCGCCAACTCTTTCCCGCCACTCGTCTATCCACGCCAACTCGTCCGTTTGTCCCGCCATTTTCCTCTACTATAAACCTTGGCCAGCTTTGAGGGATAGGATAATAGAGTTTGTGGATGTCCATGCATACCACATTACTGTTTTT
>JAHIAM010021422.1:0-35265 GCA_021605205.1 Aegilops longissima | reverse complement strand
GGGCGGACGCTTATGTATATGTATATATAACCGAAGATGGCAGTCCTTGGTTTCAGCCCCCACCAATAGTGCGGGGTGTTTGCAAAGAAAGCGCTTTTTCACACTTAATCCAACGCCTTGGTCCCCAAGGAGGAGATAGCGAGCAAACCAACCGGACTATAATGCTTTATCACTTTACTTGCCAAGGAGTTCGAGGGTGGGGCTACTATAAGCCCTCGGGGCACCGCACTCCCGGTCGGGTGGTGTGCCCCGATCGAAACCGTCCTTCAAGCGGAGGAATCCAAACATTCCGAGTCATCGAGGGTTGACCCCTTCGCATTCATGACAAGCGCTTTCTCGAGGTGCTCGCCTAAACCGGGCACAATCGCAAGAGTTTCCGGTGCCGCAGGTGGAAAACGGAACGAAGGCAGCAAAACATAGGAGTCGCAACCCAACATTTGACCAAAGACATGATTCGAGCGATGCTATAAGGCCAATCTCGAGACGCCAATACTCCCTAAGGTATTCGGTCTTTATGAAATGGGCAGAATAAGCCCTAAGCCCCGTGTCCGTGCACGCCCAAAATCGGGCGGCCGATGAAAACGCCACCTCCTTGTAAGTAAGGAACCAGATGTATATCAACAAGAGACATTAAAAGGTTTACGGGTCTTAACAAAAGAATTCGGGTCCCCACGACCTACCGGTTCCGTGCCAGACTCGATGGGTGTAGCACGTTGTTCATCCGAAAGAGAGGAACTTAGTTTGAAAAAAAAGGTCGCAAAGATGTACCGTAAAAAAAACAGAGTACGATTTGAAGAGGTGAAGAAAATTGAGCTTTTTGTCTCTTGTTGTCATCATGCAACCCCTTGTATGGGGTATGCCCAGTAGGCGGACTGCCTAGTGGTCCGGGTTTGAATGACCTATTCGCTTTTTGACTAGCGGGCCATAGGGTGTCGAGGCGTCCATCTTCCGCGTTTCGGTAACACTTAGTACTTCCTCTTAACTAGATGATGCCCGGACCGGCATTTTAAGTGTTAGAGATGCATAATGTGGTATTATGTAAAGCGGGCGAAGCTTCAACCCAATAGTGCTTGATGGCTACTTTAAACCAAATGGAAGACTATTTTTTTATGGAAGGTCATGAACCAACACAACTTCTAACAGATGGAGCCCGCATAATGGATAGGGTCGGCATTACCTTTAAAGGAGGTGTTTACGGAATTTTGGTTGGTTTATCCCATCTCGGATTGTGTCCCGATATATCGGTTTATGTCCCGCCATCCATGAGGATTGTGTAAATTGAACTCCGATTATAGGATCCAATATCAAGGCAGTCCATCCGCCCATATTTTCAATAGTCCATGGTCGGGTGATTGGTTTTGAAACACAGGGGGCGCCTTTTTGTGGGCCCGCCGTTTTTCCTTTGATCACGGAAGTGAGTTTACTGTTTTAACCTCTTGTGGGAAAGTTTTGTTTTCCCGGTTTCGCTTGGGTGCTTGCCGTCGCCTTCACTTGGTGTTCGAGCCCTTGTGTTCCACCGCCGGATGTTTGAAGACCCAACAATTTTGGGGTATGGTTAGGTGCCTCCGGAGTATTGGATTTGACATATCTTGTCCAAGATTTTGTTGAAGTGGATAGCTCATCGCTATTGTCCTTAAGGGCGTTTTTGTTTTTCCCCGGATTTTGAACCGGGACCGCCGCCTTTTTGGACCGTCCTTTAATCCGCTGGTCCTTGTTGCGCCGATTTCGCCCATCCGTGACTTCGGATGTACGGGGCCTGGACCGATCTTCTAGCCATGTCCTCCCCCAAAAGCGGTCATGAGGCTTGTTAAGCGGCCATTGTTCTTGGTTTTTGACAGGTGTCCCGGGAGCCATCTGCCCACGGGTTTGAAAGCTTCTAAGGTTTCCTAACCGACTATTTGGTTCTTTTTAGTAAGGAACATGTTCCGACTCCGGTGACTCTCCGGCTGTTGAGTTTGTGACTTAGATCGTCAGATCCTGAGGGCGACATAGGTCCCCCAAAATTTGCCCAAACGATCCTAGCTCTTCCCCCTTAATGGTATTTTGGAGGTTTAAGCCAATGCCGAGCTGGCCCTTTGAGTTTATAATATTTTATGGCGGAGATCATCTCCTCTAATGTGTATTGGGGTAATCTCATCCCACCGGGTTCTTGTTCCGTCAGACCTTATGTTTACGGGTTTGAACCCCCAAATTATGATCCAAGACTCATCAAAACATAGGGGGTGGGCCTTATATTTGGGTGTCCTCTTGGATTTTGGCGGTTGCATTGCTTGACACCGCTTTGGCCCAGATGGACCTAACTGGCCATCCTTTGATGTGAACTTGGGATCGGATATTTTGTGTGCGCACCATTCGCCGCCTTTTTGCCGGGGTCGCCCATCCGACCGGGTGGCCTTTTATTTTTAATTTTCAAGGCCTCCCCAAATTCGGCGAGCTGGTAGTTTGTCCCACCGTCCCGGCATTTGTTCCGGGGGAATACTTTGCTCCATCTGATCCTGAGTATCTTCCGCTGTTTTGAGCTTCCTTTTTTCGGTTACGCCAGGGCACGGCCTTTTCGGAGGTCATTTTGCCCAATAGTTTGTCCGGCGGAGATTGTCCGAGTTGTCTTTGCCGGGAAGATTGTTTATCCGTTGTCTTGTTTGGACGATTGCTCGAAGGCGCCCCCACCGGTTCGCCTGCCTATGGCTGGGCTCCTTGAGGGGACTTGTTTGCACGCTGCCGCTTTGACTGCCGAGGATTTATCCTTCGAAGGCCCCCTGTTCTGCCTTCATTTCCAGGTGTATCCACCATGTACATCATGAGATGAAGGGGGTCCAAAATCCTATGGGTGCGGTTCATTGTTGCTCCATCGCCGCCCATACCGCCGGTCCGGAGTCAAAATCGGCACGCCGGTAAGCCGCGGGCTGGGGGTGGTGGGGGGCGAATTTTTCGCCCCGATCCAACCTTCCCGACCGGGGTCCGCCGGCTCTCCGGAAAAGAAGAGACTTTACAATTGTGATGTCGCCAGCGGGCGAAAAGGAAAGATGTCCGCGTAGTGAACTCCATAACGGGCGCCCAACGGATTCGATTGGGGGGCGCCGGAGGGTTCGGAGTCCGAGAGGGTCCGCACCGAGTCGAGGTCTTTGCAAAGGAAGGATGGAGTTCGCCCGACGCCAGAGAGTAGGAGGCGTGTCCAACCACTGCCCCGATCGGGGAATCCGCCCGGAAAGGGTCGGAGCGGACGGGCGGCCTTGGCATTGTTCGGGCCCAGAGCAGATCGCCCATCGAGACAAAGGCGCACGCTTTTGAGGCTCGAACTGCAAGATCAAGTTCCCGATATCGCCAATAGTTCAAATTCCAACCGACTGATGGCCAGGGGCGAAGCTGATCCGCTTCCGATCCTTTAATTGCCCGCAGAAAGCCGCCAAAACAAGATCGTCCGGGAGAAAAGTCCACCGATCGCCGTTGTTGATGATCGGGAGCCATCGGGTATCGGTGACGCATAGAGGAACTCTCAATGAAAGAACCAATGCCTTGCAAACCGGGCGGATCTCGTAGGGGTCCCAACTGCCCAGGCGGATGGTAACGAGACAAGGGACACGATTTTTTACCCGGTTCGACCTCTCGGGAGGTAATACCCTACCCCGCTTGATTAATATTGATGATATGGGTAGTAAAGATAGATCTACCACGGATCAAGGAGGCAAACCCTAGAAGCTAGCCTATGGTATGATTGTTGTTCGCCAGGGACTAAAACCTCCGGTTTATATAGAACCCGGAAGGTTAGGGTTACGCAGAGTCGGTTACAATGGTAGGAGATCTACAATCCGACGCCAAGCTTGCCTTCCACGCCAAGGAAAGTCCCATCCAACGACTAAGTCTTCAATCTTGTATTTCATATCTTGAGTCCCGGGATGATAGTCCCGCCATCCGACACCCCCGTCCGGGACTCCCCCTTTCGACCCTTTCCTTTCTTCTTCCCTTCGAACAACCTCTTGGGTTCAGATTCCAAAGATGCTTGAGGAGGCCCTCTTTAGACATGGGTTGTCTTCCCCCCTTTTGGTCTTCGAGCTTAACGCAGCTGAGCTATACTCCTTCTTGAGCACCTTTTCTTTGAAATGGCCTCATCCTCATCGCCACATAGTCTTATCTCCATTCTGAGGTTCACTTCTTCCTTGTCCCGGTGCCTGCTTTGGGTGTTGGAGTGCTTCACCTCATCCGAGGGCTAGAGGGACTAGTGCCTCACCATCCGAATCTTTCCCTCCGACTTGTTCTCGTCACTTGACGAATGTCAAAACCGATCGGACCCTTGAATAGATATAGATGAAGAGGGATGAGCATCACAAAATACGAGATTTTTGCAAAAGAATGAGTCAAAAACTTAATTTTTGAACATTTTTGATCAACCGACGGTAAACCTGATACCGGCAGCTTTTGAACCAAACTAGTGAACTCGCGACCAGTCAGGGCAAAGGAGCTAGGGTTTCACAAAGTCCTAACTCGTCAACCGAGGAATTCCCGACCGAGAACCACATGTGCAATGGCCTTAGCCGATCGGTGGAACCGAAGTTTCGCAACTCGGTGGGTCCGAGATGGTTTCGGAAACCTAACCCTAAATTTTCAATTCACTCTAATCTACGAGTGTTTTGACGGATAGAATAGTTTCAATTGTGGCAGAATCATGATGAAACAATGTGCTAGGAATCGAGGAAGCACCGTGATCGAGTCCATACCTAGTTCCATGAACCCCAAGGGCAATGGCGGGGTTGAATTCGCTGACCGCGGAGACCAGCATGGAGGCGGTTGGCGAGGAGGACGATCCGAGACCCTAGAGGCAGAGGAGCGCGCTGGGAAGGAGTTTTGAGGAAGTTTCCAAATTTTGCCCGTGAGTTATATACCCCCGGGGACCGAGGGAACACCGGTGGCACCGAGATGCAATGTCACAAGAACTGGTGACCGAAGTTCAAATTTCCACCGAGATTGAAAACCTAGATCGATTTTAGTGATCTTTATGACCGAATGGGGAATCGGCACCAAACGCACAAAGAATTTTTGGAAGTTTAAGTCTATGATTAATCGGGACTCCAGTGCCCTCACACGAGTGGTTTGAATCACTTGATCAATTTTTTGATGTAGCATGAATAGAGTTTGAGAAAAGAGCATAGATAGCTAGAGAAGGTTTTAGGCATTCTTGTCCATCCACTTGGCCAAAAAAAAGAAACCAATCAATCAAACAACAAGTGGATGTCCTCAAATGAGTAAAATATGCAACCAACATGCTCACAAATAAAATGCAAATGAAATATGTGACAAAGCATGCACAAACAATTCTAGCATCTATCAACAATTGGCATGACTAGGTCATCTATATATGAGTATATTGACTTAGGAGTCAAATGAGAACATTGATCATAGGTCATACTCATCGCAAGCTCAAGGGGTTACCACTTTTACATAAAGCATTGTGTGTTCACACCATTAGAGTTGCTTTAGCTCAATTCTTAGAGTAAAGCTCCCCTAGATTGAGATCCCCCAGAGGGATGTCCTTCGCTCAATCACCAAGAATTCCAACAAGTTGACGCAAAAGTGGGAAGGCCCTTATCGGTAATACGAGTCACCAGGCCTGGCGCAGTCCTCCGAGATCAAGATGTCGCTCCGTGAGTAACTCGAACATTGAGCATCTTCGCAAATTTTACCCGTGAGGCGGCTTGCCGCCCCGGCAAGCCACCTTGTACAAGCATTGCCGGCGATGCATGTAACCCTTTGTACAAAGCCAAAGCGCAGACCCGAGCATAAATAAAGCCGGCACCGTTATAGCATGCATGCTAGGCTCAGTCTCGCCCTGGTTAGGTTGATAGTGCTTAGCGGCGCACTAACCCCTAGCTTAGAGGTCGAGCGACGCCTTTGCCATTCTTTTTTCTTCTTTGTTCGCAGACTCACGATATCCTGCCGGATCACTTGAGGATGAAAAAGAGAAGAGGGACAGACCGGCATCCAGACCCCGGCAAGCCAAGATACTGGGCTGTAAGGCTAAGAGATTCACCCACGGCAAAACCAGAGTTGTCGGGGTTGTAGCTTCGAGATAAGTTCTTCATCCCTTATCATGCATTCTCTTATGGACCGTAGAAACTCGTTTCCCCAAAGCTACCGTGGCTCCCCTAAAACTCTAGGCCCTAGGGCTCGCCTCGGGCCAGGTTTGGTCGTAGTCGTGGCAGCAAGAGGATGAAATGAGAGGCTCAACCCACCTCATCCCTCGCCCGCCCAAAAGCGTGAGAAAGGTCGCATAAGGAAGATCAGGCCTGTCGTGGGCAAGGAAATGTTTATCTTAAGGATATCAAGGATTTACCTTGTCGTGGGCTCCCACCAAACAAATGACCCGCAAGCATCCCTTTTCATTAAAAACATTCCATTCAGATACAACATGGGGAATGAAAACATGAATGATGGGATTACAAGTTTTAAATTCAGCTAAGGCCTAAAGGCTTACAAGCTAAAAGAGATAAGGTGCCAAGAACTTTCTTGTCCCTCTCCTCGAGGCAGGTCAAGGAGGCTAAAAGGAAAAAGGGGCGCCTAGGCGAAGCACGGGTGGCAGGAGGCACCAAGAGAACATCTCGGTGGCCGTCCAGGCTGATGGTGATGGCGGCGCCGAAGGTAGCCAAGACGCAGGCGGCAGATCGCCACGCACAACGCGCTTGCGTTCAAGCAGATTCGATTTGACGGCCTTGCCGCCCGCCTCTTCCTCTTCCGCAGCCTCCCAACGCCAGCCGCCAAGGAGACGATTTCAGAAGTTCACGGCCGGGCGACACGGATGATGGATCGCTGGCAGTCAAGACGGAGCGGCGCCCGACACCTAGTCGGACTCCATCTCGCTGCTACCTCTTCGTTGCCAAGCCGCTGTCCTCTCGCCACTCCCGCCCGAGGAGGAGTTCGCATCGTATGTTCCACGCAGCACTTGCCCGAGTCCCGGCACCAAGACTTTGACGGAGAGGAGGCCCTCCATCAGCTTGAAATGGAGAGTGAGCCCCGCCATTAAGCGTGGATATGGGCGAACGCTTCCACCCCATCAAGATACATCACTTGAGGGGCTAGAAAGTCGACGCTAACCATGCATCGCTGATCCAACAGCCCTCATGTGCAACCGCAATGACTCCGGCGATCCAGCTCCATCTCGCCGCTAATGGAGTCGGGAGACGCAGGCGACGGTGAGGGGCGGCCAAGAGCTCGACGATGAACTCGCAGGGTCATCCCCAACATGGCCTCCATGGGGAGGAACCATCGGCGGAGGACCGCGCTGCCGCCCGCTTCTCCTCTTTTCCTCGAAGCGCTGCCCGCCCACGGCTCCGCCTTCATCTCCCTCCGCTGGCCGGCTCACAATGCAGGTGTGAAGAGGACGCGCTTGTCGAGCGCCACCCTGCCGCAACTGCTGATGAGTTAGGACTCTTCCATGGACGATGGAGGAGGGGAGCGTGAAGTCAAGGAAGGAGAAGATGAAAGAGTGCGGACGCCGCCCTCGCCGCAGCACCTTTATAAAGGAATGGGTGTGGGGTATACGCCTACCAGCCAATCAAGACGCCGAAGGCGAGGGAACTGACCAACTCGATGCCCGCCGCGACGTCTTGTTGGGGAACGAGTAATTTCAAAAACTCCGCTAGCAAGACCATGGTGATGGCATAGCACGAGAGGAGAGGTCCATCCACGCATTCTCATAGACCGAAAGCGAAGCGCTATAACAACGCTGTTGATGTAGTCGACGCCTTCACGATCCGACCGATCCAAGCACCGAACGCACGGCACCGGTTTCGCACACGCTCAGCCGATGACGATCCCCTGACCATCCAGCAGTGTCGGGATGAGTTCGCCAGACGACGCGTAGTGACGATGTTGATGCTCCACTGACGCAGGCTTCGCTTAAGCTCCGCGATGATATGACTTCTCCGCTAGGGCTTCACTAAGCCCGCCGACGATATGACCGGGCGGAATATGGTGGAAGGGGCACCGCACACGGCTAGGAAAGATCCGTGAGATCAACTTGGTGTTAGGGGTGCCTCTGCCCTCGTGATATAAAGGAGCCAAGGGAGGTGGCTGCCCAAGGGGAGGCGCAGACAGGAGTCCTACTTCTCCCGAGTAGGATTCCCTCCACTCCTAGTTGGATTAGGATTCCGAGGGGAAAGAGAGAGGGGGCCCACCTTCCTAGTCCCATAGGGGAAGGGGGGGGCGCCACCTAGGGCTGCCTTCTCCTTTCCTCCAAGGCCCACTATGGGCCCATGTAGTTCCCTGGGGTTCCGTAACCTCCCCGCATTCGTACCTCGATTTCACTCGAACCTTCCGATGTCCAAATGTAGGCTTCCAATATATCAATCTTTATGTCTCGATCATTTCGAGACTCTCGTATGTCTCGTGATCACATCCGACTCAACAACCTTCGCATCAATAATTATAAACTCATAATGAACTCCATCGAAACGTTGTTGCAAGGATCTCTACGGTTCGAGAACTATGTAGACATGACCAGAACCATTTCGGTCAATAACCAATAGCGGACCTGGATGCCCATATTGTTCCTACATATTCTGTAAGATCTTTATCGGTCAAACCGCATAACGACATACGCTGTTCCCTTTGTCATCGGTATAGTTATTTACCCGAGATTCGATCACGGTATCCAATACCTAGTTCAATCTGCTACCGTAAGTCTCTTTACTGCTGAATACATCATCTCACAACTAACTCATTAGTTGTAATGTTTGCAAGGCTTAAGTGATGTATTACCGAGAAGGCCTAGAGATACCTCCGACAATCGGAGTGACAAAACCTAATCTCAAATACGCCAACCCAACAAGTACCTTTGGAGACACCAGTACTCCTTTATAATCACCCGCCACGTGACGCGGTAGTACCCAAAGTGTTCTCCGTAAACGGAGTTGCATAACTCATAGTTATAGGAACATGTATGGGTCATGAAGAAAGCGTTAACATACTAAACGATCAAGTGTTAAGCTAACGGAATGGGTCATGTCAATCGATCATTCAACTAATGATGACCTTGTTAATCAAATAACAACTCCTTGTTCATGGTTAGAAACATAACCATCTTTGATTAACAAGCTAGTCAAGTAGAGGCATACTAGTGACATACTGCTGTCTATATATTCACACATGTATTATGTTTCCGGTTAATACAATTCTAGCATGAATAATAAACATTTATCATGGTATAAGGAAATAAATAATAACTTTATTATTGCCTCTAGGCATATTTCTTCAGTCTCCCACTTGCACTAGAGTCAATAATCTAGTTCACATCATCATGTGATTCAACACTAATATTCACATCTCAGATGTGATTAACACCCATAGTTCACATCATTATGTGACCAACACCGGTAGGGGTCCCAACTGTACAACAGGGCGGATGGTACTGTGGAGACAAGGGACACGATACTTTTACCCAGGTTCGACCTCCTCGATGGAGGTAATACTCCTACTCCCAAAGGCTTGATTTTCAATATTGATGATATGGGTAGTATGTTAGTAGATCTACCACGAGATCAAGGAGGCTAAACCTCTAGAAGCTAGCTCTATGGTATGATTTCGTTGTTCTCAGCTCACGGGATCTTTAAAACCTCCGGGTTTATATAGACACCGGACAGGTTAGGGTTACGCAGAGTCGGTTACAATGGTAGGAGATCTACATATCCGTATCGCCAAGCTTTGCCTTCCACGCCAAAGGAAAGTCCTGATCCCATTAATCGACTAAGTCTTCAATCTTGTATCTTCATAATCTTGAGTCCTACTGGATGATAGTCCCGCCATCCGACACCCCTTTGGTCCGGGACTCCCCTCATTTCTTGACCCTTTCCTTTCTTCTTCCCTTCTCGCAACAACCTCTTTGGGTTCAGATTCCAAAGATGCTTGAGTGGAGGCCTGCTTTAGACATGGGTTGTCTTCCCTGCTGCCTTTTTGGTCTTCGACCGCTTAGTTCTGCAGCCTGAGCTATACTCCTTCTTGAGCACCTTTTCTTTGAAATGGCCTCATCCCTCATCGCCACATAGTCTTCATCCTCCCATTCTCGAGGTTCACTTCTTCCTTGTCCCGGTGGCTGCTTTGGGTAAGCTTGCCGAGTGCTTCAAGCACTCATCTCGAGTGCTGCTAGAGGGACTAGTGCCTCACTCATCTCGAATCTTTCTCTCCGACTTGTTCTGGCCTGTCACTTGGACGACATGTCAAACACACGATCGCAGAACCGTGAATAGATATAGATGATAGAGTGGATGAGCATCACAAAATACGTAGATTTTTGCAAAAGAATGAGTCAAAAACTTAATTCCAGAAAGCATTTTGATCAACCGACGGTAAACCCTGATACCGGCAGCTTTTGAACCAAACTAGTGAACTCGTCGACCGAAGTCACTGTGGCACCGAGATGCTAGGGTTTCACAAAGTCCTAACTCGTCACACCGATGGTACCTGGTCGACCGAGAACCACATGTGCAATGGCCTTAGTCGATCGGTGGAACCGAAGTTCTCGCAACTCGGTGGGTCCGAGATGGTTTCATGGAAACCTAACCCTAAATTTTCAATTCATCTCTAATCTACGGAGTGTTTTGACCTGATAGAATAGTTTCAATTGTGGCATGAATCATGATGAATGCCAATGTGCTAGGAATCGACGGGATAGCAAATGTGATCGAGTCCATACCATAGTTCAAGCATGAACCTGCCACAAATGCGGGCAATGGCGGGGTTGAATTCGCTGACCGGAAGGGGGAGACCAGCGATCGGAGGCGGTTGGCGATGAGGAGGACGATCCGAGACCCTAGAGGCAAGAAAGCGAAGCTATGCGCTGCTTAAGGAGTTTTGAGGAAGTTTCCAAATTTTGCCCGTGAGTATATATATAGCCGCTTGTTGGTGTGACCGAGGAACACCGGTGGCACCGAGATGCATAATCGCTGATGAAGCATGTTACAGCAACTCGGTGACCGAAAGTTCAAATTCGTTCCACCGAGATTGAAAACCTAGATCGACTTTAGTGATCTCTGGATGACCGAAATGGAGGAATCGGCCGAATCAAACGCACAAAGAAGTTTTGGAAGTTTAAGTCTATGATTTAATCGGGACTCCGAAAGTGCTCCTCACACAGAGTGGTTTGAATCGACTTGATCAATTTTTGTGATGTAGCATGAATAGAGTTTGAGACTAGAAGAGCATAGATAGCTAGAGAAGGTTCTTAGGCATTCTTGTCCATCCACTTGGCCAAATAAAAAGAAACCAATCAATCAAAACAACAAGTGGATGTCCCTCAAATGAGTAAAATATGCAACCAACATGCTCACATAATAAAATAGCAAATGAAATATGTGACAAAGCATGCACAAACAATTCTAGCATCTATCAACAATTGGCGATGACTAGGTCATCTATATATGAGTATATTGACTTAGGAGTCAAATGAGAACATTGGATCATAGGTCATACTCATCGCTTAAGCTCAAGGGGTTACCACTTTTACATAAAGCATTGATGTGTTCACACCATTAGAGTTGCTTTAGCTCAATTCTTTAGAGTAAAGCTCCCCTAGATGTGAGATCCCCTTAGAGGGATGAACTAACCTTGGTTTTGTCGATGATGACTTCATGTAGGTGTTGAAGATGTGGATGCTCAATGTTGATGAAGATCATTTGGAGCAATCCTTTGGAGTGAGTTGCACTTTCAATACCTACAAGGGTTAGTCCCACAAGGAACAAACAAGGATATCCATAGACATAGAGTGATGCACACATAAGATGATGTCTATGAAAGCATTAGGTTACCTTGTCCCTTGTCTTACCAACAAGAGGGTTTGTGACTCCTTGAACTAGTGCAAGATGTGGAATTTGATTGCACTTGTTGTTGCCAAAATAATATGAGTGAAATATGTTATGGAGTCACCCTCAAGAACTCTCTAGTTCTTCTTCTTCGGGATCCACATCATCTTGATGGGAATCCTTGTAGTTGTAGTCAGTATTTGATGAAGTAGAACTTGTCGTAGTCTTGGGAACCCACTTGACCAAGGCCTTAGGAGCTTCTTCAAATGCATCAATCTCCTCTGAAGCTTGTCCTTGCTTTTTGCTTGTTTTCTTGTGGTGGAAGATCATCTTGAGCTCGTGTCCCTTGAAGGAAGCGAGATCATACTTCTCTTATTGAGGAACAAACTTCGCCTTGGGATATTGATCTTCTTCCCACTCAACTCCATTGGCATTGAACTTTCGCTCAAAACCAACACCTTGATTCTTCCGGTGCCTTCCTTGCTTGCATACAATTTCCTCAAATTGCTTACTCCCTAAGAGGCTCTTGTAAACACCTTTCTATAATTCCCTTCAATAAGCTATTTTCTTGCTCAAGTGTAACTTGGCTAAGAGAATCATTAGTGGAATCAAGAGAACTACTAGAAGCAACAACATTTGATTTAGCATGATTATTGTTACTACTAGAGGAAGAATCCTTCTTGTTTTTGTTAGTGGACTTGACTTGAGGCATGTAAGTAGATAAGAGTAAACGCTTGGCAATGTAAGAAGAACTTTTTTCACTAAGATCATCATTGATTGCCTTTAAGAACTCATGCTCTTGCTCAAGATTGAGCTTTTCAAAGCGTAACTTCTCATGAGTCCTTAAAAGTTCTCGATGATCTTCTAAGATAGTTTCATGAGCTAACTTAAGAGTGTTTAGTTCTTTAGTTAGAAGCTCAATCTTCTCCTTATCATTGTCATTCGCTTTTATCTTGATTAGCATGATTAATTGACGCTTTCATCATAGTATTCATCACTAGAGTTGTCAACAAGTAAATCATCATCACCTAGCAAGTCATCTTCATCACTATTGAAATCAACATACTCGGGTGTGTTACCTTTGGGCCTTTAGCCATGAAGCATCTTCCAATTCCTTCATTAGGTGAATCAAATATGTCATAGGAGTTGGTTGACACAAGTGCTAGACCGCAACACCTCTTCATCTTGAGTATATTCGAGTCGGAGTGATAACTTCTTGAGTGATTGTCTGAGTCGGAGTCGGATACCCATTCACCAACATGAGCTTGATGTCTTCGCTTGTGTAGCTCCTTGATGACTTGTCCTTCCTTTCCTAATCCTTGCTTCTCCGTGAGGGTCTTCGCTCATAACGATCATCTCTACTTCTCCTCTCTTGGTGGTGATTCTCTCTTCTTCCGCTTCTTTTTGGAGAATCTTCTTCTTTGTAGGGTGTCGTACATTCATTGGAATAGTGTCCTAGTCTTCCACAATTGTAGCACCATTACGCTCCGACTAGAAGATCTTTTGTCATTGTAGGACCTTGACTTGAGCTTCTCTTTGCTTCTACTCTTGTAGAATTTGTTGAAGTTCTTCACCATTAAGCTCAATTCTTCATTGAAGGTCTGTTTCTCACTTGATGATGTGGGGCTTCACATGAGGCTTTGTTAGCACCACTTGACTTGTTGTGAAGTTCCTCCTTATCCTTGAGCGACATCTCATGAGCAACAATTCTTCCAATGACTTCCGCTGGCTTGAGATCTTTGTAATTGGGCATCATTTGGATCAATGTGAACATGGTATCATATTTTCCATCCAAAGCTCTTAGGATCTTCTTGATGATGAATTTGTCGGTCATCTCTTCACTTCCTAAGCCGCAATCTCATTTGTGATAAGAGCAAGCCTAGAGTACATTTCAGCTTATTAACCTTCACCATCCTTCATTTTGAACTTGTCAAGTTGACTTTGAGCACATCCAACTTGGATTCCTTAATCGGAGTCGGTACCTTCATGCATATCAATCAAAGTGTCCCAAATTTCCTTTGCATTCTCAAGACGGCTGATTTTGTTGAATTCATCGGGCACAATCCGCTGAAGAGGATATTACAAGCTTTGAGCGTTGTATTGCAGCATCTTCAACTCTTCTCGACTAGCTTCATGGTTCGGTTCTCTCCCATCAAAGAATTCACCTTGCAAGCCAATACACACAATAGCCCAAACGGCGGGTTATGTCCAAGAATATGCATTTTCATCTTATGCTTCCAACTAGCAAAATTAGTACCATCAAAGTAAGGACCTACTACGGTGATAATTTCTCTTCTAGACGCCATACTCTCCTAGGTTGTGAAACCAAGGCTATGACCACCAAACGCTATGGAAATCAAAGCAAATGGAGATCAAAGCTCTGATACCACTTGTAGGATCGTAAGTATGTCTAGAGGGGGGGTGATTAGACTACTTGACCAAATAAAAACTTATCCTTTTCCCAATTTTAGTCTTTGGCAGATTTTAGCTATCTTAGCACAAGTCAAGCATTCTTAACACAATTCGAGCAAGCATGCAAAGAGTATATGAGCAGCGGAAAGTAAAGCATGCAACTTGCAAGAATGTAAAGGGAAGGGTTTGGAGAATTCAAAAGCAATTGGAGACACGGATGTTTTGTCGTGGTTCCGATAGGTGGTGCTATCATACATCCACGCTTGATGGAGACTTCAACCCACTAAGGGTAACGGTTATGCCGAGTCCATGGAGGGCTCCACCCACAAAGGGTCCACGAAGAAGCAACATTGTCTATCCCACCATGGTTGCCGCCTAAGGGACTTGTTCTCACTAGCGTGAGATCTTCACGGCAGGCGATCTCCTTGCCCTTACAAACTCCTTGGTTCAACTCCACAATCTTGTCTGAGGCTCCCAAGTGACACCTAGCCAATCTAGGAGACACCACTCTCCAAGAAGTAACAAATGGTGTGTTGATGATGAACTCCTTGCTCTTGTGCTTCAAATGATAGTTTCCCAACACTCAACTCTCTCACAGGATTTGGATTTGGTGGAAAGAAGATTTGAGTGGAAAGCAACTTGGGGAAGGCTAGAGATCAAGATTCATATGGTAGGAATGGAATATCTTGGCCTCAACACATGAGTAGGTGGTTCCTTCTCGTAAACAATAAGTTGGAAGTGTAGGTTTGTTCTGATGGCTCTCTCCATGAATGAAGAGTAGGTGGAGGGTATATATATCTCCACACAAAAATCTAATCACATACACACAACTTGCCAAACTCGTGGGACCGAATTGATAAACTCGGCCTGACCGATTAGCAAATCTAGTGATCTGTTAGGATTTTCTGAGATCGACATACACAACTCGGTGAGACCGATTTTGGTAATGGGCTAAACCAGAGAATTTGTCAGTAAACTCAAGGGACCGATTCGCCATTTCGTGGGACCGAATGTCGGTGTACAAAAGAGGGTGCATTTTTTGTACCCCTATAACTCGCACTCAAGTACCTGAGCTATGGGCACCACCACACCGAGGCAAGGCAAGGGAGGTGAGCCGAGGTAAGGACGAAGCTCGAAAGAAGGTAACGACGCCCAAGACCAAGACCACAAAGAGCAAGGGGACTAGCGACTCCGCAGAAGATCTCTTGCCGGGGGCGAGCTTAGCAACCCTGCAGGCCCCTTGTCGGGGCGGGTTCGCCCCCACACCCACGGAGCGAATCACCCTTGAGTCCACTGCCCCATAGGGCAAGGATTCAGGAGACATCCCCTGCGTGGCATGCGCAGATCTTTGTGAAGACATTCAAAATCAGATACACACTATAGAAGACTTACTTAATTCTTGGCTGGATCCCAGCCAAGGAGGACATAGGCCCCTGCAAGAGCCCCTTGCCGGATGACAAGCAGACGCCACTGGCAAGACCTCTTGCCGGGGCTACATGCGAGGCCCTGCCAAGGACACCTCGAGGGCCACCATCGTGCCCACGCCAATCAAAACCTTTCACCGCTGCTTGTATTAGCCGACATGACCAACTGCTAAGCAGGCACTCCGCGTGGCGGCAAGCGGATCTTCGTGGAGACCCACCGCTGCACCACCTCAGCCGCCTGCTCGCCTACATGGCACCACGGGCACCGCTGGCCGGCGTGCCATGTTGACATTAAAGGAGCGGGCGACGGACGAGACAGTGGCTCTCCCGGGCCCCGAGCAAAGCAAGGACACTCTAAGCAAGACGATTAACGGCGCTTTGTCATGTAATGCGAGGGATAGACTCAAGATTATCAAGGTTATTCTTTCCACCTCCCGTGTGCCATTGTGGCAACTCCCTTTCCCTATAAAAGGAGGCCCAAGGCACCAGGAGGAGGATTCGCTTTTGGAGCTCCCTCACGCCCCCATTGCTAGTTCAAGAACACCAGATAAACAAAACCACCAAAGCAGGAGTAGGGTTTTACGATCCTCGCGTCTCTAACCTCGGATAAAGAGACCGTGCTATCTGCTTGATCTCGCTCTTCATCACGACCTCAATCAAGCAACCGTAGTAGGGATTCTTGTGATCCCATAGGTGTCATTCCTACACCGACATCTTGGCGCCAGCTGTAGGGGCGCAGTTCAGAGAATCGGGTCTCAGCAGTTTAGTCTTCATCGCCTCTTCATCGCCATGGCGCCTAAGAAGAAGACGACGGTGGCGGTTGGCCCGTCTTAAGCCGGACATCCCCGCCTTCGACACGGCGTAGCAGCGGACCGGTCGCAGAAGCGACTCGGGCGCCGTCACGAACACCAACACCGTCTCCCCAAATGATTTAAGTTTGGGAGGCGGCGATGTTCGCAGGCGCTCGTAACGGCTGCACGCCGCCAAATCCCAAGACGGAGCCAGGCCCTCCGCTGTGTGGCGCTGGGCCTTCCAAGATCGCCGCCACCCGCCGCAGCGACGCGAGGGCTTCTAAGACTCCCACGCCGATACCGACGGGCGCGCTTTCTCAAGCGCCGGGCAGACTACTAACGGCGAATCACGCCAGGACCCCGGCGGCCGCCACGGGAAAGAGCCCTCGAGCGCCACTCCCGGATTTAGAAGACATGCACGCTTGCAAACGCTGGTGAAGGTGGCATGCATCGCTGATCGCGGATAGGGAGCTCCTTCGACATGGTCGTAAGTCGGCGCTGCCGCGATCCGCAGGTGCTCGGCCTTCCGCCAACGCCAAAGTAGTTCTCCGCGCGCAAGGCCATAGCTGTTCTCGATTTTCCTCCCACTCACGGGAAACTCAACGAATGGAGAGCCACCATCCAAGCCTTGCTGCGGTGGCCAACAAAGGCGTAACCAAGTCCAGGGAGCCCTCGGGTCGACGCTCCAACGGAGTCCCACGCACTGCTGGCGGGAGAGCCGGGCGCCAGCTGACCACTTCGCAGCACTCGCTTCCTCTCGCCGCTGTACCGGCGGACGCCAGCCCATCGCGATGTTACGGCGATTTAAAATCTCCGTAGCATCGTCTGACTAAGCAGGCCCATACCGTGACCAGCGCCAAGTTTTTTCGAACGAGAATATGAAGACGCCGAACCACTATCGAGCCGGCGCGCGAGCGCGCCACCAGATCGGGGAAGCAGCAGGGCCTTGCTGTGAGCCACCTTTACACCGGGAGCCCCGAGGCCTCGCCTTACGCAGGTAGGTTGTCCGGGCTTACCCGTGAGTTGCTGTAGTTCCAAGGGGCTCCACCCACCGCACCTTCAAACCGGACGGGCTTAAAAAGGTACAAAGTGATGACCCACCGCCTGAGTTCCTCAAATGCCATACACCATCGCGATGCAAGCCGCCGGAGCTCCGCGACGATTTAGGTGCTTATAATTACTTTCCATTGGCTCTAAACCCAACGCCATGTCATGGTTGATGCACTTGCCGGTAGAGACTTTATTTCCTCCCTCGGTCGGATTTGTGCCATGAGTTCATGGGCGCCTTTATCGGAGACCACCAAGCCCATGGCTGCTGCCAAGCTAATCTACACGCTCATTCCCTAGAAGGAGGTGAGAGTCTCCACAGTATATACAGAGGTTCAGCCGCACAAGATAATATCCCTGATGTTCACCCTGCCACATCATCGCTGCTCATCATCGAACGCGGCGAATCGCAAGATGCGCAAAGAGCTGGCAATGAACAAGGTGAGAGATGTAGCGAATCTCTATGTTCTTGCCGACAAATGTGCCCGAGCTGAAGAGGAAGGGAAGTACCGGCGAAGACGCCAGACGCGGGAAACCGACTCTCGTGATGGGGATATTGCCACCTGCAAAGAAAGGCCTTCACCACAATGTGAAGCTTAAGAGAAAAGTCGTGTTGTCAGTCGAGGGATCTGATGACACCAGCTCAACCAAGAAGACCAAGGCGATTTAACTTCCTGCAAGGAGGTTGCCGGATGTGTCGCCTCGGCCGGCCCTGGCGGCAGCCGAGAAGCCAGGAAACTCCGACAAGAGATACCGCAAGATCCATCGCACCAAAGGCCATGCTCTCCAGACTGCTCGACGAGGTTGAGCTCATCACCGCTGAGAAGCTGCAGAGGGCTGAGTATGAGAGGCGGACAAGGAGAAGGGCCTGCACGATGCCGAGGGGTTCCAAGAAGAAGCGTGACGGCAGTGCGGGCATGCCGGCAAGGAGAAGCAACAGGAGAGGCTCCGCCTGTGGTCGTGGATGTAAAGCCGTAAGACGATTTATCACGTAAGAGGACAAACGAATCCCGCGACCAAGAGTTTCGTAAAGCTACAGAGGCTACAAAGGCCGACCAAGGGCGCTTGCAGATACTTCTCACCGCCGCTTAAATAAAGGCTGAGATTACACAGCAGAGCTATCGCTTGATGCCCAAGGTCACTTGGTGGTCCAAAGACACCTATCATTTTTGACACCGAGGACCACCCCGATCGCACTACAAATGTGTCAGTAAGTTGCCATTGTTGGTTTCACTATCAACAATACGTAACCTCAAGGTGACGAAGATGCTAGTCGATGGTGGGCCGGTCTGAACTTGATCTCTACTTGCCGTGGTCGAGAACCTGCAGATTCCTAATGGAGACCTCAAGAGACGGGCACGCTTCGTGGGGTCAACCCGAAGAAGCTAACTCCAAGGGAAAGGTCATGCTGCCTGCGTGACTTTTGAAGCGACCTGAACTTCGTGACGGAGAGGATCGTGGTTCGATGTTGCCAATATCCCCTCTTCTACAACGGATCTCTGGCCGCCCAGCTAAGTCGAAGTCTCATGGCGCGCCACACCACGCCACACAACACCTCAAGATGCCAGACCTATGACGCATCATCACCATCCCTCCGACAAGAAAGATACGCTGATTTGCGCTTGACCAACTATAACAGAAGCAGCTGCAGTAGCTGCCACCGCTTAGGGCGCTTGCTCGCCGCTAGACCCCGGAGGAAGGAGAAGAAGAAGACCGGTAGACTGGCGCTACCACTCGACAAGCCGCACTCTTCGAGTGGTAGCGGCCATCGCCGAGGACGGCTGGAGAGCTCCGCCGGAAGCAAGAAGCCTGTGGCTATACCGCCGGAACCAAGAAGGTTCCTCGCTAATGAGGACGGCACGGAGGAGCTTACCATGAGCTCCACCCTTGACGACATAATAGGAAGACGCTGGCCACCTTCCTCATGGACGAATCGTCGATGTGTTTGCATAGGCAAGCTTCCGACATCCCCGTGTTCCTGTGGAGGTGATTGAGCACCACCTTGTTGTCTCCGCCTCATGCCCGCCCGGCTGCTGTATAGGTCGTAAGCAAGTTTTGGAACGACAAGAGTTCATCACGTAAGAGATCCGGAACCCGGAAGCAGCAGGTTTGGTAAGAGGAGTGCTCCATCCAACGTGGTTGGCCAATCCGTCGTGGAAAGCGCAAGGCTTAATGGGAAGTGGAGGTTGTGTATTGATTACACGTATATCAATAAGGCTTGCCCTAAAGACCCCTTCCGCTGCTCACGCCGATCGATCGATTGTTGACTCCACGGCCGGGTGTGATCTGTTGTCATTCCTCGACGCCTACTCCCGCTACCACCAGATCTTCATGACAAGAGAAGACGAAGAGAAGACAGCATTCATCACCCCATGTGGTATGTATTGTTTCATGAGGATGCCTTTCGGGTTGAAGAGTGCTGGTTCGACATTTGTAAGCGCGGTCCAGATTGGTTTTGAACCCCAGCTCCATAGAAATATGGAAGCTTACATGGATGACATAGTGGTCAAAACCAAGGACAGTGGCAACCTCATACCAGATTTGCAAGAAACATTTGCAAACCCAAGCAAGATCAATCTCAAGTTGAACCCTAAGAAGTGCGCCTCAACGCCCCGTCCGGCAAGCTTCTCGTGTTCTTGGTGTCACAAATAGGATAGAGGCCAATCCGGACAAAATCAAAGCTATAGGAGCAGATTGAAGCACCCAAGCGAATCAGGCGGATGTACGCCGCTTGTTGGTTGCGCGCCGCCATGGGCAGGTTCATTTCCAAGTCTATCGAAGGCCGCCTCTTCCCTTTTTCAAGATCCTAAAAGGCGGGTCTGATGGGAGTGGACGCTGAAGACGAAGCAGCATTGCAAGGTTTGAAGAAGTACCTCTCCGCACTAATACATAGGCGCTTTAGGCCGCTGTGGAGCCGTTGTTGTTATACTCCGCGGCAACGGACCAGGTGGTCAAGGCCGCACTCGTGGGCGTAGAGAGAGGTTGATGACGAGGGAGATGGCAGCAAGCGAGCCCGCACCACCAATGCAGACAACACAGCCGTTGGAGTGCCGCCAAGAAGAAAATGATGCAGCACCCGGTCTACTTTGTTAGTTCCTCCTGCAGGGGCCGATCAAGGTACTCCTACGGCAGTAAACTGCCGGGCCTTCGCGATGGCCTCGAGGAAGCTGCGCCACTACTTCCGTGCACACGAGATCACCGTTGTTACTCGCTTCCTCTCGCAACGGATATTGCACAATCCGGATGCAACGGGAAGAATTGTGGAATGGGCAATCGAGCTGTCCAGCTCGCCTCAAGTTTGAAAGTACTTCGACGATTCAGTAGCCGAGTCCTATGGAGTTCATTGCGTATCGGATCGCAACGCGATTTAAGAAGTCCAAGAGAGACCGCTTCTCCCGTGCAAGGAGGCAAGTTGTGATTGATCATGTACTTTGATGGAGCTTTTTCTTACAGGCGCCGGGCTGGCGTATCGCTTGTCGCGCTTAATCGGAGAGCACCTCAAGCATCGCCATCCAGATGCACTTCCCTGTGGAGGTGTCAACCAACAATACGGCAGAGTACGAAGGGCTGCTTGCCGTCTTAGGATCGCGGGCGGACCTCGAATCAAGAAACTCATCATCGGGGAGACTCGCAGCTTGTCGCCAAGCAAGTCAACAAGGATTACCAGAGCTCGCTGATGAAGGCCCACGCCATGAAGTGAGAAGAGGAAGAGCGCTCGACGTATATTAAAGCTAAACACGCTCTCGAGCGGAGAACGATATCGCTGACACTGGCTCAAACGCACTGCTTCAAGCTACTCAGGAACCAGGTACCTTTGTGCTTCAATTAACTCAGCCATCCGCTGATCCATCAACAGAAAGCGAATAAGAGGAGGAAATTAGGGCCCGCAAGTACTTCTTCCCGCCGAAGCCCTCGAGCCGCCGGGCAAGGATGTTGCCGGGATACCGAGGCCCGCCACGGAATGACTCGCCTCCGCGAGAGCTAAGCTCTTTTGCCGCCGAGACGTACCGCCTCCTCAGAAGCGGGAGGAAATGCCTTTAGTCTCTTGCTGCCGAGCCCTGTGCTCCCGGTGGGCAACATACCGTCCGATTCCTTCAACAGGGAACTTCCCGAGGAGCAGAAGAAGCAGAAAGTAGCCCGTCGCTTACCATGTACCAGTTCGGTGGATGACGCCCTGCACGTAGTAAAGAGGCCGAACGGTGTGAAATTGAAGTGTATCCTCGAGAGGAAGGACCGAGCTGTTAGCAGATACACGGAGGCATATGTGGATCCCACATTGGGTCAAGGGCCCTTGCCGGGCAAGGCATTTCTGCAAGGCTTCTTCCGCCCACCGCCTCCAGATGCATTTACACTAGTCACCGTGTGAAGCGTGTCGGTTCCATTCAAAGAAGCTTCATCAGCCAGCTCAAGCTCCTTCAAACTATCTCTCTCTCTCCTGTTCTTCTCGGTCCTGGGGCTCGACATATGGGCCCTTCCTCGCTTGCTCGGGGCTTCTTTGAGTACTTGTACGCTGTAATCGATAAGTTCACAAAGTGGCCGGAGGTGGAGGCAAGTGAGGAAGGTCACTGCCTCAGCCAGCTGTTCTTCAGTGAACTAGTGTGCCGCTTTTGTACCCAATGTGGTTATCACCGATAACGACATACACAGCCACGAGCCGCACCTTCATGCAATATACCCAAGACTCGGCAAAGAAAGTTCTGTTGGCCTGCTGCCCATCCGCTAAACAATGGTCAAGCCGAGAGGGCAAATGCTGAAGTATCATGAGGCTTAAGGACCAAGACCTTGACAAAGCTGCACAAGAGTGGAAGGCGCTGGATTGATGAGTTGCCGGCGTTCTTGGTCGATCAGACGACGCCAAATCGAGCCACCGCCGTATACCTTTTGCCCTGTATAATGGGCGTAAGCAGCTTCTCCCATTGAACTCATATAATGGTCACCTCGAAGTGCTCGCTTATGACGAAGCTTGAGCAAGAGCAATCGCGGCAAGATGACGAGTGCTCCTTGAGGAAGATCATCTTCGGGCGGTCAGGAGAGCAGCACGCTCACCAGAAGCCTTTGCGCCGCTACCATAGCCAGAAGGTTCATGCCCGAAGCCTTGTGGAAGGCGACCTTGTCCTTCGCTGCTCAATCGACCAAGAATTCCAACAAGTTGACGCAAAGTGGGAAGGCCCTTATCGGGTAATACGAGTCACAGTGCCGGCGCAGTCCTCCGAGACCAAGATGTCGCTCCGTGAGTAACTCCCGAACATTGAGCATCTTCGCAAATTTTACCTGGTGAGGTGCGGTTGTCCCCCTCGGCAAGCCACCTTTTGTACAAGCATTGCCGGCGATGCATGTAACCTTTTGTACAAAGCAAAGCGCAGACCGAGCATAAATAAATGAAGGCCGGCACCCTAAGTTATAGCATGCATGCTAGGCCTAGTCTCGCCCTTGGTTAGGGTTGATAGTGCTTAGCGGCGATCAACCCCTAGCTTAGAGGTCGAGCGACGCCCTCTTTGCCATTCTTTTGTCTTCTTTGTTCGCAGGACCTTCAGATATCCTTGCCGGATCACTTGAGGATGAAAAGAGAAGAGGGACAGACTGGCATCTGCATTCCCCTGGCAAGCCAAAGATACTGGGCTGTAAGTGCATAAGAGATTCACCCACGGCAAAACCAGAGTTGTCGGGGTTGAAGCTTCAGATAAGTTCTTCATCCCTTATCATGCATTCTCTTATGGACCGAGGTATGTGAAACCTCGCTTTTTCCCCAAAGCTACCGTATTCCCCCTAAAAACTCTAGGCCCTAGGGCTCGCCTCGGGGCCAGGTTTGGTCGTAGTCGTGGCAGCAAGAGGATGAAATGAGAGGCTCGAACCCACTCATCCCTGCCTCCGCCAAAAGCGTGAGAAAGGTCGAGCGAAGTGGAAGACTGCAAGGCCCGCTACGGGCAAGGAAATGTTTATCTTAAGGATATCAAGGATTTACTCTCCTTGTCGGGTTCTACCCACAAACAAATGACCCGCAAGCATCCCTTTTTCATTAAAAACATTCCATTCAGGATACAGTCCATGGGGAATGAAAACATGAATGATGGGATTACAAGTTTTAAATTCAGCTAAGGCCCAAAGGCTTAAGCAAGCTAAAAGAGATAAGGTGCCAGAATCCTTTCTTGTCCCTCTCCTCAGAGAGGCAGGTCAAGGAGGCGAAAAGGAAAAAAGGGGCTTAGGCGAAGCACGGGTGGCAGGAGGCACCAAGAGAACATCTTGGCCGGTCAAGGCTGGATGGTGATGGCGGCGCGGGCGGTAGCTCAAGACGAGGCGGCAGATCGCCAAGACGCTGGGCTTAACGCTGCTTGCGTTCACAGATTCGGATTTGACGGCCTTGCCGCTTTCGCCTCTTCCTTCTTCCGCAGCCTCCTCAACGCCAGCCGCCAAGGAGACGACCCCAGAAGTTCACGGCCGGCGACACGGATGATGGATCGCTGGCAGTCAAGACGCGAAGGGCGCCGACACCTTAGTCGGACCTGGCCATCCTGCCGCTCGCTACCTCTTCTGTCACAAGCCGCTGTCCTCCTCGCCACTCCCGCCCGAGGAGGAGTTCGCTATCGTAGTGTTTCCACGCAGCACCTTGCCCGAGTCCCGGCACCAAGACTTTGACGGAGAGGAGGCCAGCATCATCAGCTTGAAATGGAGAGTGAGCCCCGCTGGCCAAGCGTGGTGGATGGGCGCAACGCCTTCCACCCTTTACCAAGATACATCACTTGAGGGGCTAGAAAGTCGACGCTAACTCATGCATCACTGATCCAACAGCCCTCATGTGCAACCGCAATGATCGTATGCGATTCAGCTCCATCTCGCCATGCAATGGAGTCGGGAGACGAAGGCGACGGTGAGGCGGTTTAAGAAAGCTCGACGATGAACTCGCAAGGGTCATCCCCAACATGGCCCTCCATGGGGAGGAACTCATCGGCGAGGCGAGACCGCGCCTGCCGCCTCGCTTCTTCCTCTTCCTCGAAGCGGCTCGCCCACGGCTCCGCCTTCATTCTCTTCCTCCGCTGGCCGGGCTCAGCACCGCAGGTGAAGAAAGGACGCTATGTCGAGCGGGCGACCCTTGCCGCAACTGCTGATGAGTTAGGATTCTCTCTCCATGGACGATGGAGGAGGGGGAGCGTGTCAAGCGAAGGAGAAGATGAAAGAGTGCGGACGCCGCCCCCGCCGCAGCACTTTATAAAGGAATGGGTGGGGGTATACGCCTACCAGCCAATCAAGACGCTGGAAGGCGCAGGGAACTGACCAACTCGATGCCCCGCCCGCGACGTCTCGGTTGTTGGGGAACGAGTAATTTCAAAAATTTCCACGATCACGCTAAGACCATGGTGATGGCATAGCAACGAGAGGGAGAGGTCCATTCCATCGCATTCTCATAGACCAAAGCGGAAGCGCGATAACAACGCGGTTGATGTAGTCAGACGCCTTCACGATCCGACCGATCCAAGCACCGAACGCACGGCACTCCGAAGTTCTCGCATTACACGCTCAGCTCGATGACGATCCCTGACCGATCCAGAGAAAGTGTCTGGGATGAGTTCTGGTCAAGACGACGCGTGAGTGATCGGCGTTGATGCTCCACGACGCAGGCTTCGCGCGCTAAGCTCCGCGATGATATGACTTCTCCACAGGTAGGTCACTTTTAAGCTCCGACGACGACATGACCGGGCGGAATATGGTGGAAGGGGCACAGACACGGCTAAGGAAAGATCCGTAGATCAACTTGTGTGTTATGGGGTGCCCCCTGCCTCGTGATATAAAGGGAGCCAAGGGGAGGTGGCTGGCCCAAGGGGAGGCGCACTAAGGAGTCCTACTCCTCCGGAGTAGGATTCCTCTCCACTCCTAGTTGGATTAGGATTCTGAGGGGAAAGAGAGAGGGGGTCGCCCACCTTCCTAGTCCCAATAGGACTAGGGAAGGGGGGGGCGCGCCACCTAGGGCTGCCCCTTCTCCTTTCCCCCTCCAAGGCCCACTATGGGCCCATGGTTCTTGTGGTTCCGTCCAGAACCTCCCGTGCATCTCAGAATTCTCGATTTCACTTAACCTTTCCGATGTCCAAATGTAGGCTTCCAATATATCAATCTTTTATGTCTCGATCATTTCGAGACTCCTCGTCATGTCTCCTGTGATCACATCCGGATTCGAACAACCTTCGTGCATCAATAATTATAAACTCATAATGAACCTGCACATCTCAAACGTTGTTGCAAGTGATTTACGGGTTCGAGAACTATGTAGACATGACCTAGAACCATTCTCGGTCAATAACCAATAGCGGGACCTGATGCCCATATTGTTCCTTACATATTCTCACGAAGATCTTTATCGGTCAAAACCGCGATAACGACATTACTGCTTGTTCCTCTTTGTCATCAGATATGTTACTTACCCGAGATTCGATCAGCCGTATCCAATACCTAGTTCAATCTCGCTAACGTAAGTCTCTTTACTGCTCTGCAATACATCATCTCACAACTAACTCATTAGTTGTAATGTTTGCAAGGCTTAAGTGATGTGTATTACCGAGAAGGCCTAGAGATACCTCTCCCGACAATCGGAGTGACAAAACCTAATCTCAAATACGCCTAACCCAACAAGTACCTTTGGAGACACCTGTAGTACCTCCTTTATAATCACCCGCCACGCTAGGACGCTTTGGTAGTACCCAAAGTGTTCTCCCAGTAAACGGAGTTGCATAATCTCATAGTTATAGGAACATGTATGGGTCATGAAGAAAGCGCTAACATACTAAACGATCAAGTGTTAAGTTAATCGGAATGGGTCATGTCAATCAGATCATTCAACTATCGATGTGACCTTGTTAATCAAATAACAACTCCTTGTTCATGGTTAGGAAACATAACCATCTTTGATTAACAAGCTAGTCAAGTAGAGGCATACTAGTGACATACCTGCTTGTCTATATATTCACACATGTATTATGTTTCCGGGTTAATACAATTCTAGCATGAATAATAAACATTTATCATGGTATAAGGAAATAAATAATAACTTTATTATTGCCTCTAGGCATATTTCCTTCAGTCTCCCACTTGCACTAGAGTCAATAATCTAGTTCACATCATCATGTGATTCAACACTAATATTCACATCTCAGATGTGATTAACACCCATAGTTCACATCGTATTATGTGACCAACACCCAAAGGGTTTACTAGAGTCAATAATCTAGTTCACATCGCTATGTGATTAACACCCAAAGAGTACTAAGGTGTGATCATGTTTTGCTTGTAGAGATAATTTTAGTCAACGGGTCTGTCACATTCGTGAGTCGTAAGTATTTTGGGTAAATTTCTATGTCTACAATGCTCGTCGCATTTGAGCTACTCTAGCTAATTGCTCCTACTTTCAATATGTATCCAGATTGAGACTCGTAGTCATCTAGATTAGTGTTAAAACTGTATCGACGTAACCCTTTACTTACTCTAACCTTTTTTTCACTTCCATAATCGAGAAACATATCCTTATTCTACTAAGGGATAATTTTGACCGCTGTCCATTGATCTACTCCTAGATCACTATCGCAATCCCTCGCTGCTTTAGTGGTAGGGTATGCACAGATCTAGTACACAAGATGACATACTTTTATAGAATCCTATGGCTGATGCATAGGGAATGACTTTTCCTGTCAGACCTCGATCCTAAGTCACACCGATTCTAGCATGTAACACATCATATCACTTTGCTGCCTCACGCACCGTATTCTCTACCGTGTCGCCTTTACCATGGCCCGGACCGCTTATGCTTTTGGCTCACGATATGATAGTGTCGCTAGCATCCATATGATTAAAGAACCCGGGCCGACATGGCTAGTCGGAACCCAAAGCGGCGCTTAACTCTATGGGGACAGGCATACATGAATCACATCAATATGTCGGTCATCAACGTATGTATTCGCTGTAGCACTGGCTAACAGGACTCAGATCCCTGCCGTAGCAGTGCTAGGCAGACTCCGGTCAACACCGCTGACATTTCTCGACGATGCATAGAACGGCGGAACACATGCCGCCAGCTGCAAGTGTCCAAGCGTGAGGCCGGGTTGAAGGCAGACTCCTATGAACCGGTCAGAAGCGTACTATCGCCGTAATCACGAGACTACATTTCCCATATGAGAGGCTGCTAAGGATAAACAACTAGTTTGCTCGGACCCCACATACCAAGCATTTCAAACATACACACATTATGCTCAATATGCGAGATACAACATGGCATCACAAATACATAATCTCAATGACACAAAATATTATTTATTAGGCCCGAGGAGCGAGATATTACAAACATGGGTCTCGTGACCCAACACTCGTGAGCATACAAGTCAAAGCACAAGCGAAGCTGTGACATTGTCCGAGTACGCATAACTATAAATGAAAAGGCCGAGAAGCCTCGACTATCTACTGCATCCCGCCGAGGCACAAGATCGTAGCTGAGGTAACAAGCTAAACGTCAAGTCCACGTGGAACTACTTAGCGAGACCGGACGCCTCTCGCAAAAACATAAATAAGCAAACGTGAGTACAATTGTACTCAGCAAGACTTACATCGTAACTAACTACATATGCATCATTATCAAAAGGGTGGTGGAGTTTGACCGCAGCAAGCCAGCTTTGACTGTGGCTATCCCTAACTACGATCGCAGTAACTCTTTGAGGTGGTTGCACACGAGTCCACATATTCACCATATCAATACACCACTATGGACCCGCTCCCGCCTCCCACGAGAACGCCATCCATAGCACTCACGCTTATTCATGATTTTAGAGTATCCACTTTCACTTGTCTATGAACCGATATAGGCAACCCTAAGTCTTTCTCCGTGGACACGGCTATTCAATAGATCATATTTAACCCCGCAGGGTGTACTTCTTCACACACGCTCACCACTTACTCATTGCTTACATACGATATGTACTCTGCAACCTTCAAGCCGAAGCCCAACGTGGGTGTCGGCCACGGCCTACCTAAACACTCAAGTCCCTAGTCCGTGCTTATCGCCTATTCGGGTTCCATCCGCAGGAGTCCGCCGAGGTTTCCCATACAGCCCCGAACGATAAAAGGTGGGTTCCGAGATACCAAACGGCACTCGTAGACACCGGCCACGTTTGCCTACCGCAACACAACCCACCCCTAAGGTCAGCGCTATATGGCGGCCCCAAAGATGCTACAAACACCGTAAACTACTTGCAACTCCCTTGACCGAGGACAAGGGTGGTTAAGAAGCCGAGAGGGTCAATTATGGATCCCAATGCGTGGTAGTAATCTGTTTCATGGATCACAAACACGTAATCCCAGCTCCCGAGGACGGTGCTTAATGAGACAACCCACCATGTACTCCTACATGGCCTCTCACCGCTACCTTTACCAAATCGTGTTCACACACTTAGCTCACACAATAATAGGACATGTTCATAACAAATCCAATTCATTCCCGGATGAATCAATCCGACTCAACTCTAAGCAGAGAGTGTGCATGACAAACAAGCATAAATGAGTAGGCACAACATGGCTCAAACAATTCCTACTCATGCTAGTGGGTTTCATCTAATTACCGTGGAATGACAGTCATGCAAAGGATCAAGGGGTTCAGCTACCGCAGCAAGTAACACATGAGTCGTTGTTGTCCTAATGCAGTAAAATAGAGCAGGAGCGAGAGAGGGATTATATCGAATGAACAAGGGGTTTTGCTTGCTCGGCACTTCAAGATAATATAGTTCTTCATCGGTGTCATCGAACTCATCGCCGATACATCGCTCACCGAGAGGGGACAATTACCGCAACAAGAGAGAACACAATCAATGCAATGCACATTCACATGAATGACATGTCATATTAAGGTACTGAATCAATTTAATGCAATAATAATCCAGTTAGTTGAAGTGGAATTCAAACAAGGTTGAACTCCAACTCCAAATGCTATTTCATAAATTACCCTAATCATGATTCATCCTATTCAGTGAGGTTAACTTGTTCAAACATGCATGATCAGTGGCATAAACAGATTCTTCATATTTTTCTGATCATTTTTCATATATAAATTATTTCCATCCGAAGTTACGGTTGAATTTCTATGATTTATAGAAGTTTAGGGTATTTCTCAATTTCCTGAATTAAAATAAATCCGTAAAAGGGGTTTTATCGCACCAGCATGACGCTGGCATGACATCATCAGGTCAACAGGGCTGGTCCAGTCAAACTGACAGTGGGTCCCACGTGTCGAGTAATTAACTTAATTAGATTTTAATTAAAACTAAACTTAATTAGTTACCGTGGTTGGCCCACTGGCTGGCTGACTCAGAGAGTCAACCGGGCCCACCCGAGGTCAAAGCTCACGCCGTCGCCTGTCGCCTTAGCCGCCGCACAGTCGCGACGCCGGGCGGCGCGAAAGGGAGCTTGTACACCGCGACTCAATGATACCGCGAGGGCATCTAGGAGGAGCGGGAGGAGCCAAGTTTGGTGGGTTGGCCGGGCCGGGTGGTCGGAATCGACGCCGCGGCGGCGAGTATGGCGGCGCCGAGTTCGGCGAAGTTTGGCTTGATACGCGGGCAAGCACCGAGGGAAGCGGAGGGCGCCACGGGTTCCTGGTGCTGGCGGTGAGGCGCGGTGAGGTTGGCTTGGTCATTAGCTTCTAGCCACGCCGACAAGCGACGCAGGCACGCGGCGGCGAAGCCGTCATGGGAATCTGGACAGAGGAGGGAACGAGCCGGGAAGAGGGGGGAATGACGGGGCTCACCGTGGAAGCGACGATGGCATCGGCGAGGCCTGGAGGCACCTGAGCCGGCGAATTCGAGCGACGATCATCATGGGTCCAAGAGGGGAAACGCTGGCGGCGCTGGCCCGCCCGGGAGACTTGGTGGAGGTGGAGAGGGGAGGAGAGGGCGGAGCCTCGGGGCATGCTGGGAGGAGAAGGGGTGGCGTGGTGGCTGCACGGAGCTCGGCCGGGTGGCGAGGCCTGGCTCGGTGAGCTCTGGAAGAGGCAGTGGGGAGAGAGAGATCGCCGAGAGAGGAAGGGGAGCGAGGGGGCTCGGGAGGCGCGTGGCATCTCCGCCGGCCGAGGGGGAGCTGCAGGCGAAAGCAGGAGGAGGTGGCCATTGCCGGCGCGCTGGTCGCTGTGAAACCCTCCTCTCCATCATCGCAGGTAGAAGACGAGCGGTGATGCGAGAGGTGGGCTGGGCCACCACCGGGCAATGAGGGGAGAGGGGGAAGGTCTTGGTTATTGAGAGGTAAGTTGTAGTGTAGCTTGTCTTCTCTCTTTATTATTTCTGCTTATTTTTTTTGTTTGTTTTAGTTTAGTAAAATACTAAACCATTTAAATAAATCCTGAAAATAATTGTGGGCATTAATGAATTATTACAGAGGCCCTTAACTATTTTTCAGAATTGTTGTTGAGCATTTAAAATATTAATAGTATTTAAATGCCCCAATTCAAATACAATATGGTTTATTCAAAAGTCCAAAATGTCTTGGAAAATATCCATCACCTCCGGATATGGTTTTCACCTTTTCCATTAATCATGAATATTTTTGCAAACCAATTTGGGTTTTTGAAAATATTTTGAATTTGAACCTATTTGAATTGTTTTAGTGCTAGGGCTTGATCATCCCCATTTCAAATTTCATGGAAATTAAACATGATGCATGGATGCAATGCTACTAGTTACAAGCAAGCTCTAGGGTTGATCTCTGGTCAGGATACCACCCCTCATTAAACAAGAATCTCGCCCGAGATTCAAGACGGAGGTAAGAGGAAAAGGGAAGTCACAAACTATCACAATCTTCATGATCCATTTGCCCTTCTCAAGATGTTGATTCATTCCATCATCTTGGTCTTGACGCCTTTGCTTTCGAGATCTTCACCCGACACGACAACAGAAAGAAGGGGAAACCTTACATGATTCGATCTTCATGAAGATCAGTAAACATGATCAACCTACTTGATCGAGATGTGACACATCTCGAGTTGAGACACAAAATACATCGAGAGGGATGGAAGAACAACAACGAGGTTTGATTGGTGGCAACAATTCCACGCTTAGGAAGATGGTGGATGGTGTCAAGGTGGCGAGGAATATTTACCATGATCCCGTAACGGACACCTCGAGAAAGGTGACGAAAGAACTATTCCCTTAGTGGCAAAAAGAATTACTTTTGATCCATAGATCATTGGAACTCTTTATACCAGCCTAAGGCAATCACAAGCTTATCATTTGGTGGAATGCAAGGAATGGTACACCGGACTAGAATGGATGATGTGGACTACCTTGTTGAAGACAACGCAATGGATGAATTTTGCTTATCATCGAGGTGGAGGGACCCATGGTAAGTCCACTTTTGAGGATGATCCTTGACAAGAATTACTAAGAAGGCAGCCCATAGTGAAATGGCACAAGGACGGTGCAAGCTGGGAACGAAATGCAACTGTTGAATGTTCCAACCATCATATCTGCTCTGAGATTCAGATCTGGTTGGTGTTAGGATATTTCGCACTCATCATGTCCGAAAAGGAAAGGTTGCAACACAATTGACGAGATGGCTATGCAGATTCTCGGATATGAACTACGATAGCAAGCTCCAAAACATGAGCTGGTTTTATACAAACATGTGAACAACGTTGTCCTGCACAAGCATGACCACATGGTAGTCTTATAATAAAACACTACCGAAGTTCGGTGGGGAACCATCATCGAGGATATCGAAGTTTAACATAAGTCATGATTAGCTCTTATGAAAGAACTCTTTCCTTGAACAAATCAATCAGTGGCTTGGTGTGCTAGGGATACATAATGAATGAAGATGATCACTCTATCAAACCATAGAATACTTCGACATGCATGACCGACTTGGGATGATTCCAGAGGAGGCAAAACAAACCTTTCTCAAATTCACTGGCAACTTACACCTAATGCACATAAATAGAGGAAGTCACTTCAACCATCCAAGCATAAGCTTCATGAACGCACACGAAGAAATGCTTACACAAGTTTCCAACACTAGGTTGATGTTCAACATGACTCATGGGGAAGACGAATGCTACCGATGGGCTCAACAAAGAACTCATCGGAATTTCCATATCACCGGACTTCCACCATCATGTGAACACGGTGATAGTATTGGTCGCACTAAAGATGTAATGGGTATGCTCGAGGATCAACCACTGTAAGACAACATTACAATATCGTTGGTTACTGATTTGACTCGACAATGGCCCATACGAATCAAAGAGTTGATAAGACAATAGGTCCAAGAACTCGATCAAGAGGACCAATCGATGAAGATATCATCCTTCTTCAACACACACTACACAAGAATATCCCTTTGAATCGAATCTGTTGGACAAGCTTTTATCTTCCAACTCTCCAAGTTGTTGTCTAGCTTAACCAACTAGCTCAGGGTATCCAACACAGATTCTTGGAGAAGGGTGGTTCATAAGAAACCAACTTGATCACGAGCTCAACATAACAATAGTGAACAACCGTAACACTTCCAAGAAGATATTTGGAAAGTCACGAACCAACCGTATGCTACTAAGCTCGAGAACAATCTTTTTTTTGAGAGCAAGACGATATGATCAAATGAGTGAGGACTTGACAAGATCCTAACTCATCAATCGGAGGTGCACCGAAAGTAAGGACTAGGTAGCACGATCAATCTTAGGATGATGGTTTAATAACCAACACGCTAAGAATGAGAATATTGTCCATTCACTACCAAGCAACAAGTTGCTCGGGTATTGATTTCACACATCACAATTCACTTGTCGGCATTCCGCTGCAATCAACACGAGGACCGAGGGATGAATGATGATGGTAGAAGAAGTATCACGCATCAAGAATTCCTAAGAGGTTGTGCAATTCCATGACATTCTTGACATAAGATGGCAATACTGTCAGGTAGAACGTAATCAAAAGCTGAATTGGCATTTTGATCTCATGGGATACAACTACTTTGACCCAATCCTAGAAATGGATGAGGTAATCGAGTTTGTTTCTCCTAGTCATTCCGAATAGAATGGCTTGACGGACCACAAGGATAAAATGCATCGATAAACAATGCACACACACCCTGGCTATCAATTGATAGATGAAGGTCAAGTACATCTAAGAGAACAACTCAAAGGAACATATAATTTTCTGAGTTGTGGATGCACAGATTAGTATGTCGAGCAAGCTCAACATTTCTTCCGGATAACCCATGCGTAAAGGTAGAATTGGCAGATTCACAAATATGAATGGAGAACCTCAAGAGCACTCTTATTGTGATCTTTTGGCTCAAAAGAACTTTCGCCATAAGCGTTCGTGAGTATTTGGAAGAAGGAAATACCACGGACCTTGAGGACTATCGCAAGGTTACTAATATCCTAAAGGCACTAGCAAAATACTAACAACATGAAGTAGGATGAATCTCGGTTCAAGAACCCGTGAGAGTAGAATTACTACTAAATGGCATCACGGGATGCTTTCAAAAATGATGGCCGAATCATCACACTTGGGATACAAAAGCATTGCTAAATTGCTAGGTGACTTCCTAAACATCTAGGGTCATAATAATAGTTCCAACATATATGTCGAGGCAATGGAGAACCTCACCCGATCGGTTAGTGTGCTTAATCCTCGCCAAAAGGACATCGAACGGAAGAAAGGATTTGCAAATGCATCGACTATTTAGAGACCTCGATGACTCTTGACAAGATAACGGCTGTAAATGCTCAAAATGATTTGAGACATCCTGCAAGAAAATGGTGGCATAACCACTCAACAACATCACAACAATATTCCGAGATCAACAAGCTATCATACAGAAATAGTAGGAACTGAGCCGATTTAAACCACCAATCTTAAAGGTTCATGGATTAGTAACACGCCATCCCTGAGTAGATAGATTAGAAGCCTAGTTCTTAAACCCGAGAAGAGAAGAGGATGACTCAGCATCGAAGGCCATGAGGTATAAGGAGTAAAAGAGCCTTACGCCCTTCCACAATCAATTCTTACATAACTAAAGCATTTCTAGACACAACTTCACCAGTTTGGCTTGGTAATCCAGCAGCCAGCTCGATACCAACGCTGTCAGACCGATCCTAAGTCACACCGATCTAGCATGTAACACATCATATCACTTTATGCCTCACGCACGGTATTCCTACCGGTGTCGCTTACCATGGCCCGGACCGCTTTGCGCTTTTGGCTCACGATATGATAGTGTCGCTAGCATCCATATGACAAAGAACCCGGCCGGCTAGTCGAACCCAAAGCGCGCTAACCTATGGGGCATACATGAATCACATCGACATGTCGGTCATCAACGATTATTCGGGCTGAGCATCAACAGACTCCATCCCGGCGAGGGCTAGGCAGGACTCAATAACACCGCTGCATTTCCCGGGGACATAGGAACGGCGAACACATGCCGCCAGCCTGTCCAAGCAGAGGTTTAGGTGACCTGAACCGGCGAGCGGACTACTATCGCCGTAACACGAGACTACATTTCCCATATGAGAGGCTGCCAAGGATAAACAACTAGTTTGTCGGACCCCACATACCAAGCATTTCAAACATACACACATTATGCTCAATATGGAGATACAACATGGCATCACAACATAACTCTACGCCAAAATATTATTTATTAGGCCCGAGGAGAGATATTACAAACATGGGTCTCTGACCCAACACTGAGCATACAAGCAAAGCACAAGCAAGTAACATTGTCCGAGTAGCATAACTATAAATGAAAAAGGGGAAGCCCACTATCTACCGATCCGCCGAGGCACAAGAT
>JAHIAM010021421.1:0-11398 GCA_021605205.1 Aegilops longissima | reverse complement strand
TCAGGGCTGACTTATCCGGGTTTGAGACGAGATAGGCCTTATCGGGATTTGTCGGGCACATCCGGGCGGCTTTGCTGGTCTTGTTTTATTGCTGTCAAATGTCTTGTAGCCGGATTCCGAGACCGATCGGGTCTTCCGGGAGAAGGAATATCCTTCGTTGATCGCGAGAGCTTATCATGGGTTGTTGGGACACCCCGCAGGGTTTAAACTTTCGGAAAGCCGGCTCCTGTTATGTGGCGATGGGAATTTGTTAATATCCGGTTGGTAAACTTGAAGCAAACTCTTCTAAAATACCAACCAAAGCGTGAATCGGAGTGTCTCTTTTCGGGTTGATCGAGAGGAGAACACGGTTTCGGGTTTGGACGAAGTAGGAGTTCGGATCACTTTTGATCATTACTAGTTGACGCTCCCTTTGTTTCTTTCTTCTCGCCCTCATTTTGGTAGTTACCATCATATATGCTTAGTCGCCTTGCAACCTCACCACTTTACCCCTTCCTTTCCCATTGCTTTTTAGTCTTGATACCCATGGTAATGGGATTGTGAGTCCTCGGGCTCAAGATTACTACACCACCAACAGGTTACAGGTTTTATGATGATCATGACGCCAGAGCCGTGTTTGCTTGTATTGGAGTTCTTCCCGCTTTTTCGATCGGGGATAGGTTCCGGTCGGCAGCCCGGCTAAAGGGGTGGATGTCGCTTGAGTTTTGTTATGTTTCATCCGAATGGATGTTGATCTTGTATATGATGTTGATGTATTTTGTGGCATTTGTGCCTTATGTATGTATCCCCATCTATTATGTAATGTTGATGTAATGATATCCACCTTTGCAAAGCGTTTAATATGCGGGTCTATCCTTGGGGGACCGAGTTTTCCTTTGGATAGGGTCGGAATATTCGTAACAGGTAATGGGGGATTTTTGTAGGGTGGTCGCATATGGCTTTTGGTTTGAAAAAGTCAACCGACGCAGGTTGACCAAGTCCTGTGGATCCGCCAGGTCAATAATAATAGAATATGTACGAAGGCCCTTTTTTACGAGGGCCCGGGCTAAGGGCGGGTGGTGGCCGAGTCCGAAGGATTTCTGCCAAAGCTTCGCCCTTCCTTTCTTGGAGATGAATTTTGGAGGACCCGTGGTGCTTTTATAAAGCTCTCCTTCGTGGGACCTTTGTAGGTTTAGATCGCCGCACAGCAGCGTGCCCTATTTTGGTCCTCCAAGTTCCCACCCGGGTTAGGTAGGCCAGAATGGTTCAGTCCATGGGCAAGGACGGCCTTATTACGTTTGGAAGGTGTTATTTTGGGTATGAGCCTCCCTTTGGTCGAGTGTTCCAATTCCGCGCCGGGCCGGGTCCGACTATTGTTACCGGGCCCCCTTCCCCATACCACGGATGGCTTGAAATAGCTTTTCCAAGAAGATGTTGGTGGGACTACATCGCCATTTAGCCCATAAAGGGGATATCCGCCACCGATTGTTTTCCCGAGCCAATGGTGGAATTCCCGGGCCTTCGAACCGAAAGGACATCTTGAGGACGGCCCATAAGCCGCCATTCTCCCATCCTTGGCGTCAAGTTCCATTTATTTGGGATATTACAGGTTGAGTCCCCACACACCTCCAGCGCCGAATGCCCATTGGAAAACCGCCATCCGGAGACCATGTAACGGGCCTCAGATTCGGCCGCATTGTTGAGTTCCGGCCGATTTGGAGTTAAAGGCCGGATTCCGAGGGACGCCAGACTTGCTAGCCCCGCACCAGCCAAAGATTTTAGAGCCGGGGCGATAATCCAATTGAGTATGCGCCGCTTTTAGGGAGTTCGCTTTTGTCCATTCGCCACAAAATCGCCAATACCTGGACTTAATGGTCCGGAGGTTTATATGTTATGTCGAATGGGAGGAGCTCAATGGCCCATTTGGCAATCCGCCCGTATTCAAGGGGTTTTTATTATATCATTCAATGGCACTTCCGAGGCTACCGTAATTGAACACTCTTGAAAGTAGTGTCGAATTTGGATGCCTGAATACCGGATATGCTATATTTTGATAATGGGGTATTGGATTTGCATGGAGGAGGACAAAGTGAAAATATACCGCTTTTAAAGGGGGGATTTATGTCCATCTGCTTCGCTCGACGATGAGCACCGGCCATAACTTGATGGGTTGTCGCTATGTACATCAAGATTGGTTCCCGCTAAGGCCAGATTGAGGGGGCCGAATGGCCTTTTATGTCTTCCCCGTTCGGGTCGCGGTCCCGGCCCACTCAAGTGTTCGGCGCCGGGAGGCGATAAAAAGCGGTAATTTTTTCCCGGCAGAGATAAAGCGGTTTAGGGCCGCCACGATCCGGGTTAATTTCGGATTTGCTTGAGGTCGGTTGGGATGGCCAATCGTAAGGGCTCGGATTTTAGCCGGATTTGTTTAATTTTCCCGCCGGAGACGATAAAACTCAGGAGCTTTTCCGCGGGTACGCCAAAAAGCATTTTTCCGGGTTGAGCGATGTCGATGTCCGGAGATTGTTTAACGGGAGCCTAAAGTCGATTAAAGAGTCGACGGTTCGGTTTTAACGACTACATCGCCTATGTTGGTTTCGAATGTTTTGCCGATCTGTTTTCCGCATATGTTAATCATTTGTTGATATGTTGCACCGGGTGTTTTTATGCCCAAAAGGCACCCTGTTGAAATGTATACCGATGGGGATAAATGCCATTGGGCTTGGTCGGACTCCGCCATCTTGATTTTGTGGTAGTCGGAGTATGCCGGGAAGCAACAATGAGTCGTGCCTGGGCCCGATAATTTGATCATGGGGAGGGGAAGGGATCCTTTGGGCAGGTTTGTTGAGTGTGACGCCTCGATTCAATCATACACTAATCATGCACGCAAATGTGTACGATCAAGATGGGGACTCACGGAAGATATCACAACACAACTCTACAAATAAAATAAGTCATACAAGCATCATAATACAAGCCTGGCCCCGAGGGCTCAATACAAGTGCTCATCATAGACGAGCCAAGGAACCAATATCCGAGTACGATAAAGTTAAACAAGGTGCCATAAGATGGCTAGCACAAACCGGGATACAGACGAAGAGGGCAGGCCTCCCCGCCCGATCCTCCTAGGTCACTTCCCGGTCGCCGCCGCCGGCTGCACGGTAGTAGGCGCCCGAGTAGTAGTCGCCATAGGCGGCGGCGCTCCCGGCTCCATCTCGTTGCAGAATGAGTAGAATAGGGAAAAAAGGGGAACAAGGCAACCGTGAGTACTCATCCAAAGTACCGCAAGGCGGAGCTACACTACTATGCATGGATATATGGGTAAAGGCCATATCGGGACTGAATCAATGCCGTAATAAGAGGGGATAATTAGTCTTAACGAAGACTACGTCGACACCCGTTTGCATGCATGTAAGAGGACAACGGAAGTCCTCCAAGAACATCATATAGCATAATCCTACCCGCAACCCCGCCATAACCCCGAGCGAGGCGACCAACCGTTGTATCCGCACTTGGAAGGGTGTGTTTATCAAGATCCCGGTTCTAGTTGTCATAAGCTCAAGGTACAACCCAAGTCGCCCCGCCATCAAGATCACGGCTATCCAATAGATTAATTCCCGCAGGGTGCACCATCTTACCCAAAGACGCTTGATCCCATTTGGCCGACACACTTTCTCGGCATGCCCGCCGGAAGATCAACACGCCGCAGCCCCACCTAGGCACAACAGAGAGGCCAACACGGTCTAAAACCTTGCCGCAGGGTCCGGGCCCATCGCCCGAAAGCACACCCAAGACGCTATGTGACGCCGGCCGAAGCGCACTCCAGCCTAAAGGGCGCTCCACCCAATCCGGCTCGCCCGCCCCGACGTCGGCCTTTTCGCAATACCACGACGCCGGATACCCATAACTACTCCCAAGGATGGTTAGGCGAGTAAGTCAGAGCCAACCCAGATCAAATACCAAGACCTTGGTTGTTAAGTAAACCCAACGCCAAAGGCCGGCCCACCCTCTCCTAGGCGGTCTCAACCCCCCTGCCGCCCCGCCACAAAGATCCACTCGGGTGCTCCATCAAAACCCACTTTTTAGTCTCACATGTATCATGTATAAAGTATATAATATACCGTGATCACCTCCCGAGTGATCACGGCCCGATAGTATAGCACGGCAGACGGACAAGAAAGTAGGGCCATAGATGAAGTACTAGCATCCTATACTAAGCATATAGGGATTGGTAAGGTAACAAAAGGTTACAAGGAAAGCTATGCAGCAAAGATAGGAGTATCCAAAACAAGAATATGTTATGCTACTCTAATGCAAAGGTAGATAAGAGTAGGCGATATCCGGTGATCAAGGGGGGCTTGCCGGTTGCTCGGCAAAAGAGGGGTCCCAAGACGTAGTCGAACCGGCCACCGCAAATGGCTTGGCCTCAGAGTCACCAAGAGAAGAGGGGAAGAAACAATGAATACACGGTAACAGATGCATAACGATGCATGACATGCCAAGAAACGATTAGGGTGTTCTAACGTGGGTAAGAAGGGTAAGGTTTGGGGGAAACATCCGAAGTTTTGCCCGACGCCTCCGGTTGATGAACCGGAGAGGAAAGTTTGCAGGTTCGATAGGTTGAGATGGGGGAAACGGATCCGGATCCGGATTCGCCTGCTGCTCGGCAACTTTCATGTTGAAATTATTTTAACCGGATTACCGGATTAAAAGATATGAATTTTAAAAGATTTTATTAATTTCGGAATTTAATTAATTATTTAATTAATTTTAAAATGCATTTATGACATCAAGATGATGTCATGCCGACGTTTACCAACAGGTTGACGGTCAACCCCGAAGGGGGTCCCGCATGTCATTCACTAATGACTAATTGATTTAATTAGTTTAATCAAAGTTAATTAACCTTAGTTAATTGTTAATTAATGATTAGTTAATTAATTCAAATTAATTAGTTTAATTAATTGCTTAATTAATTTAATTAATGATCGGGTTAATTGATCCGAATTAATTAGGTTAATTAATTACTTAATTAATTAATTATTTAGTTAATTAATTTAATTCATTTTCCTTTTCATTTTATTCTGCTTTTTAATTTTTTTTTTTGTTTTTGGGGGGCCTGCGGCGGGCCGGCCGATCCGCAAGGGGAGGAAGAGGAAGGGGGCGCCAAGAAACTGTGGGCCGGCCCGAGCGACGGGCGGGGCCACGGGCGGGCGAGGGGCCCGGGGTTCGAGGTGGGCCGGAAGGGCCACGACGGGAGGGGGAAAGAGGGGGCCTCACAAGGGGGTGGGGTCTCCCGGGCGGCCTGGAATTGGGGAGACCGCTGGGGAGGCGGAAGGCCTGGCGGACGGAAGGGTGAGGCTGAGCCGGGCGGGAGGCCGGCCCGGGGGGGCACGGGGGGAGGGGGCGGGTCCCAGCGGCGGCTGGGGAGGAGGGGAGGGGGGTCCGGGTCGGAAGGGGGGGGACCGGCGGCAGGGGGGCGGGCGGGTGGTCGGGTTGGGGATTCCCCTGGCCGGGCGAGGGGAGAGGGGGGGGGGGAGGGGGGGCCAGGGTTAGTCAAAGGGGGGGTTAAGGCCTGGGGGTTCCCGCCCTTGGGGGAAGGGAACGGGCAGGGGCTAAAGGGGGGGGGGGCTTGCCGGGCCGGGGGTTATCCCCCTTTTTTTTTGCTTTTCTTTTTATTATTTTCTTTTCTTCGCTTTTATTTATTTAAAATGCTCGCATTTTATAAAATTTAGTGCACCCCACCAATATTAGGTAAGCTATTTTAGTCAACCCCTAACATTTTAGAATTTGATTTCAAACTTTTCCGCTTGTTTTAGTTTTTGATTTTTGTTTTAGGACGGTTCCAATCAACGAGAGGTTAATTAACTTAACCGAGGTGATTATCTTCCCTAATCACCCGGTTACAAATCTCCTCCTTACAAGAAATTCCCCAGATTTAGGAGGTAGAAGGAAAGAGTGCGGATATTCATCCTAGACCATCCTCGCTCCTGTGTGGCTTCATCTTCGAGTGATTTCACCATCGGACCTTTGAGGAACTTGATCGCTTTCCCGACGAAAGGGGCGCTCAGCTTGGTCGGAGAATGCGGACCGGATGCTCTTTTATAGGAGAGGTCCCGCTGTAATTGAAAGCACTTCATGGTCCAAGCCGGATTGGGTCCTTGAAGCAGGCCGGAGTTGGGACACGGAACACATCGTGAACCCGAGAAAGGTTGAAAGCCCAGCTTGATAAGCCACTTTTCCACGCCTTTCCGATTAGTGAAAGGGCCAATATAGCGGGAGCTTAACTTGCCCTTTGATCCCGGCCGTGAGCACCCTTCATTGGTGTAATCAAGATAGGCCTTTTCGCCAAAGTTGATAGACCATGTCTTTGTGATGACGGTCATAATTATTTTTGACAAGACGAAAGCAGTTTTGAGATTCTCGCGAAACGCGGACTTGTTCTTCGGCATGTTGATAATATCCGGACCAAGAGTGGACGCTCCCACCGTTCAGAGGGTTCGCACTTTCCCATATAACACTTCAAGGGGGCCATCTTACTAGCTTGATAGCTATTATTATAAGAGAACTCAAGATACGGGAGAGATTCCTCCCATTTCCCAATGAAGATACAAGCTGCATGTCTTCGAGAATTTGGTTGACACGCTCAACTTGCCCTTGAGATCATGGATGAAAAGCAAAGACGAAAGATAAATGAGTACCCATAGCTTAAAACTTTAATCTTGAAGTGAATAAGCTGCCACGGTCCGAATGAAAATAATACCGGAAGTGAAACAACCGAATATAGAAGGCGTGTGGCTAGCGGATCGCTTTTGACCGCCAAAATGTGCAACTTTAGAAAGCCGGTCAATGACGACAAGAATAGCATCATTACCTTTCGCGATTTGGGAAATCCAAAGGATTAAGTCCATTTCAACATGGTCCCATTTCCATTCGGAATAGAGATAGGTTGCAGAGTTCCAAGAGGCCTTTGATGTTCTCGCTTGATACGACGGCAAACGCCACACTCGTAAACATAGCGAGCAATGTCCTCGCTTCATATTAGACCACGTAATCTCTCGATTTAATGTCTTGATACATCTTTGTACCTGTGGTGGATACATAGAGGAGTATCATGAGCTTCTTGCATAACCTTCCGAGTCATATTCAGATTTTCCTTCTTACATGGCACCACTAGGCGGCTCTTTGAAGTACAAGGCGCCATCATCAAGAATAGTGAAGGATGAGGGATTTCTTTCCGATGTCTTGTTTAAGCTTGTAGACTTCAGAGTCAAATCCTCGCATTGTCTTTATGGTGCCCACGAGATCGGAGTTCAACAGCCGGTATAAAGGAACCCCGGGAACAACACGGAGATTCATCTTTGAACTCCGGAGGAGGGGAGCGAGTGCACCCTGAGGAACAATATGGAGGTTCACTTTCGAATTCTTCAACAAGTGGGGCTGAACTTGTGAACTCAAGGTGGTTGCAGAAGACTTATGCTCAAGGCATCGCCATTACATTAGCCTTGCTCGGCGAGGAAATACCCAAATCAAAGTTCCAATAGTCTCCATCCATCTCTCGCACGACGAGGTTCAGTCTGGCTGAGTAAATGATACTTCAGACTTTGTGGTCAGTGAAGATCTCGCAACACACCGAGAAGGTAATGTCGCCAGCGCTTAGCGCATGAATGACAGCAAGTTCGAGGTCATGAACTGTCTTCCTCGTGAGGGGCAGAATCGTCGAGAGGCATAAGCAACTACTTTTGGCGCTTTTGCATTAGGGACACCGCCTAAACCTTGACGAGATGTCCGCAGAATGACGTAAGTCCTTCTTAGTATCGGAGGAGCTAGCACTGGGCAGTAGTCAACTTGTCTTTGAGTGCCTCGGAAACTTTCTCCGACATTTATCTCGCCCATTGGAACTTTACGCCTTTATGCAACAAGTTAGTCGAGGTCTGGCAATCTTGGAGAAGTTCTCGGTTTAATCGACGCATTAGTCAAGAGACCGAGAAAACTTCGACTTGCTTAACGCTCTTCGAGGAGTCCAATCGAGAATAGCCTCGAACTCGGGCCAGTGGTTGACGGCAATACCATCCTTAGAAATGACATGCCCAAGATATGTTAATTTCGGGAAGCCAGATTCACACTTGGAGAACTTGGCATAGAGTTGATGCTTTCGTAGCTTTTCAAAGACAAGATCAAGATGTTCAAGATGTTCTTCTTCATTCTCGAATAGATCAGATGATCATCTGCATAAACCATGATTTAACTTGTCGAGGTAATCCATGAATATATAGTTCATCAAAGTAGAGAAGGTAGCTGGGGCATTGCTAAGCCGAAGACATGACTTGGTACTCAGATGAACCATAACCAGTCACAAATGCGGGTCTTGGGGATATCCTCCTCGCGAACACGGATCCTGTGGTAACCCAACCTCAAGTCTCAGCTTTGAGAACACTGACGTAACCAGCCAATTGATCATAAAGATCATTGATCCGAGGAAGAGGATACTTATTCTGAATGGTAGCTTGATTTATAGGGACGGTAGTCTTGGGACCAATCGGTTTGTCCCATCCTTCTTCTTAATAAGAGAGAAGGTGCTCCCCATGGTGAGCAACTTGGGCGAATCGAAGCCGCTTTGAAGAGATTTGTCGATTTCTCCTTTAGTTCAAGGAGTTCATGCGGCGCAGCATCTTGTAGGGGACGCCATTATAGGAGTGGTGCCTGGCTTCAAGTCGATGACTTAATCCGACAAATTCTAGCAGGGGAATCCTGAAGTTCTTTCAGAAAGACGCCGGAAATCGTAAACTATTAAAGAATGTTTTCAATGCCCTCGAGTGGTGCGCGTCAATGCATTCAAAGGCATAGAGCCTTGCCTTGGCATCTTGAACCGCATTTGAGCATTGTAGCTACTTATTTCATCGAAGGTGCAGCAGATGGACGGTCTTAGGTGGCGCTAAACGATCGACGCCAGAGCGCTTTCAACCAATCCATCCTCAAATGAGGTCGATACTAGACGCCTTCGTGGATAATGGGGAGGTATAGAATTCAATTCCTTCGATTTCCAACGGGACGCCCACGCCAAACATGGAGGTTTGACATTGTCCCAATGGGGTTTTTACCACTACCGAAGAGTTCATCTCTTTCACACTTAACGTCGTGGCTTGTATGCAAAGTCTTCGACATGAATGAATGCGATGCTCCTGAACTTAATAAAACAGATGCAGTGTACCGAATTTACGAGGAGAGTAACGATCACAAGAGGTGTTGGTTCATGAGCTTCTGCCAGCATCAACATGGTGGGTTCGAAGCTTGCCCATAAGACTTGCCTGTTGTTGCGCTTTTGCTTGTCTTCCATGCCAGTCGCCGAAGGGCCGCTGATTCGGGTTCTGGTTATTCTTTCTAGCACTGGCACTGGTTGTCCGCGACTCGTGCTCATGCCATCATTGGCTGGAGGAACAGAGCATGGGGTGGTGGAGTCGAAGCCTTCGCCGCTTAGTCAGAAGTGCATTTGAGGTGGATAGTTCGCTTAAGCGTACATCTTCGGTCGGTACATGCTGTTGGGAATCCATATCTATGCGCTTGCCAGGACGGGCTCAAGATGAGCCCGGTCACGTTGCCCGTTAGAGCTCGTATTCTGCGCACTGCCGACATTGATAGCTTTGTTCACCAAGGTGGCTAAATCAGCAAAGTCGCACTAGAAGTGCGAGCTTGATGTCGCCTTGAAGACCGCCACGAACTTCTTGTCTCAAGGCATCGCTTGTAATATCCTCTTCAAGATAGCGAGACAAGTCCAAGAACTCTCCGATAGGCTTCAACAGCCTTGTTGCCTTGGGTGAGGTTATGAACTCACGCTTCTTCCGTCCATGACCCTTGAGGGATGAAGCGGCACGGAAGGCAGCCCGAAGTCCGCCAGTGATGAGTGTTCCAACCGGCAGAGTACGCCGTGGCTGTCCCACCATTGAGTGCTGGGTCCTTCAGAAGAAGGAAGCAAAGGTGACATAGCTGGCAGGGCTACATCAGCAGACTCCATCTCATAGGTGATGTCACGGAGCCATCAAGATCCAAAGGGCTGAGTTGAGCTGCGACACGCGGGTTCAGCGATGAAATCTCGCAGAGTTGTCCCGCTTGGGTGCCGGTGCATATTCGGCGAGGGAACCGAGCCATCATGTTCTCCATGAACTGCGATTCATCTCGAGCTGTTGGATCATACCAGCCATGTACTCAAAGCGGTGGTGGGAAGTTGGCACCACGGTACACACTCATGTTCTAACCATCCCGCTATTATATAACAGGTAGTTCAAAGATTTGAGAAATTAAGCAAGAGACAGAATCATTCATGATGAAACATGCATAATGAAAGCAAGATGATGGGAACTACATAGTAGTTGGCATATCTTACAAAAGGAATCATGCATAGAGTTCGATACATAGAGTCCAAGACATAGACTACTACATCATAGGCGCACACATGTGCTCGCGGCGAATACATCAAACACTAACCGACAAGTTACATCAGCCCCACGCGGCATCATGGAGGTAGTCAGAGCCAAAGTCGATAGTGCGCAAAGGATAGTCCTCCACGCTGCTGACTGGGGCCGCGGATACTCGGTGCTGAATCCGACGCCCGTGTGGCGTAAGGCCAAGCGCGGAGAGTAGCTCCCACGCCCGCCAACCGACACCCGGGGCATCACGGTCCTGCTCGGGTAGATCGCAGAACGCCAGCTCTCCGGATCGGACAAAGGTGCATCACGCCGAGCACGGTAGAGGTGCCGACGGGTGATGTACAACTCGTGGAGAAGAGCTCGTTAGCTCGATCCAGCCCATCGATGCGTAACAAAGTTCGATGGTGGAAGGGCTCTCGTGACAAGGGTGTAGGCAGCAGTAGTAACCTCCTCACCAACATCGACGCGATAGCAATGTGCCCAAGGGGAGGTGTCCAACTCGATACTCGCACGAAGACGGTCGAGCAAAGATAAGCAGATCGTGGATCGCCATATCGATGGTCACCCAACACCATGTGCGTGTGCAAGACAAGAGGGACCTCATACTCCCGAGAGTAGAGGTGGACGATGGCGCTGCATCGCTTCCTCGTTGTAGTCCCGTACTCTCATAGACGGTACTCAGTGGTGCCGCCGATAACCCGATAGGTCATCATCTCGCTAGCACCGCAGTGATCCCGAGGCACCAATGGTCCGTGGTGGCGATACCGCCTCGGGTTCCATCTCAAAACAAAGACGCTTCAAAGGAGTCAATGACAGGTGGAAATTGTTCAAATACAATTCCAAAACAACTAAGGCTATATCCATCTTCGGGTGAATGCGGTCACGGATCCTAGTGATAGTTAGTAAAATCGCTTAACCCGAGTAGAAGAGAGTCCAGAGTCCCGAGTAAAGGTCGAGGAGTAAAAGATCCTAATACCACCCGATGGCCCAAATTGGGC
>JAHIAM010021417.1:0-11861 GCA_021605205.1 Aegilops longissima | reverse complement strand
ATTGCCTCGAGAAGAAGGCGACCGACAAAATCCTCGCGACTTTGGGAGGACAATGCGAAGCTCGCCACGAGATCGACCTGTTGAAGGAGAAGAAAGCCGCTGAAGAAGCTGCATGAGAATAGTAGTTCCTCGATGAAGATGCTGCAGCCCTCGCCATGGAATAGAAGGAGGAGTTGGCGGTTCGCGATCGAGCACCCGGCCGCTATCAAGGTACGTAATGCGGCCGTGGAACAGATGATGAAGGCTCGCGCCGAGAAATCCCGCGCCATGGACAGAATGAAGATGATGGCGGAGGAGACGCGAAGGAGATGGAGGTCGGAGGCGATGAAGAAGAAGTTACGACTGCCGCTAATTAGATCATTTGGGGTGATAATCTTCCTCTTCTTTTGCTCCCTGTGTTTCATCTTTTGCTTCGGTGTTTCGCCAAGACGCAGTCACGTCATGAGGCATGAATAGAACAATGGTTTTTGAGGGAATGAATAGAACAATGCTAACAATGAGATGACTAGCAAATTAGATCATTTTTTATCACCATATGGCACTGGGCTGCCAGAGCCAGGTTCTCCGCCGCAAGACTACTCCAGTGGAAAACTTGAGTATACCAGACGGTTCTTTCCTCCTCGATTAGGTCGCGCGATTTATACGAAAGCAGTCAAATCACAAGGCCCCGCCTTCCAGCAATAATGAGCTGTCAAATCACAAAGGCCCTCGCCTCTCGTGAAACCGACCAAGCTAGACTGCCCCACCCTCTAGCCTTTTAAAAAAATGTATACTTTTGTACAGCAGTAGTATCGATGGATTGCGCCATGGAGCAAAACTTGAAATAAAAAAGGTGGTACATATAGAGAGTGCTCGTCACCAAATTATGCATATAGTACTATTAAAAAGGCTAGTCACAATAATGGTGTCCAAAGACAACCCACCCCTCAAATAAAACTAAGAGGGTGTTGATACGCTTAGTCCCATGACTAAAAGTAGTGGGACTAAAACATGCTAGCCTCACCCATGCTTGGATCCAAATACAAAAAAGGCTAAAATCAAGTTAATGAGCATTTATTATCCTCCAAACCCTCCAATCCATAACTCGCCTGTGTTAAAGGAGAAGAGTTAAATGAGTAGAGAGAGGACTAATCCACATTTTAGTAGGGGTACCCCTGACTAAAAAATTTTAGTATCAAGACTAGTTTTAGCCCCTCTTTAGCCAGGGGTGCTTGGAACTTTAGCCTCTTAAAGAGACTATTTTTAGTCAGACTAAAATAAGTCCCTTGGATCCAAGCACCCGCTAAGCATCCTGAATTCTTTGACAAAACTAAGCACCCTGAAATTTTTGACAACTAAATTGCTGGCTATATGATGTTGGCCATATATATTGTACGATATAATGTGAAGAAACGGTGGTACTACTATACCAACTAAAAGATGAAATGTAAGAAATACTAGTATGTACGCATCAAGAGTTAAAGTAACAAAACAAACATAACATAGTTCTCGCTGACTCAAAGAAAACACACCCTCAAATTAAATTAAGCACACCTGAAATTAAACTTTGCAACTATTCCGTAGACACGGCATTAGAACCACCATGAGCAACGACATCGCCACCTTACTCGAGTCCTCGCTCCACGCCCTGACTTCGCCCTGTCCCTCTTCCTCTTGGCCGATACTTCTTGCTTGAACCGCACACTTGGCTGTTGCTCTTCATCCAAACCTTGTAGATATTGAAGAAGGTAGCCATCCATTGCAGCGAGTGGATGTGGTCTATATCTAGTACATTCCGCTGCCATGCATGACGATGAAACGGTATGGAGGTTTCTCCTTTACTGCATTTAAGGATGAATCATGGCTTCTGCCAGGTCAGATTGAAGGTCAAGAGAGGACACCAGCCATTCTTCTCGAGGTCAAAGGTGTTGCTCAAAACGAGGCCTATCCGACGAGGACTTATTTGTCGTTACCAAAGTCTACAAGAACGAATTTGACTAGGTTGCTCTCGAGGAAGTCCTTAAAACTCGGCACTCAACGCCGCCATGGCATATGTGGTAGACCAAGCATAAGTCATGCACGCAAACCCGGATCACGGCGGCTTCTTCCTCTCTTCGCCCTTTAGATCCTTCTTCGCCCCAGACCGTGGTGTACTCAACATCTAGCCCGCCACCCACTCATCATCTGAGTTTTCAAACATGCGCTCAAGCGAGAAAGGCCTCCTTTCACCGTCGCGAAGAACGGGTGTAGATGACGCCGAACTCATCGCCGGTGATGGTTCTAACCTTGTACTCACCGCCGATCGGGAGATTTGGGACGCCATGGATTTGGGAGGAGGGATAGGATTAGTGGAACTGCCGTAATGTGAATGGACGGATGACTAGGAGCGAACCGCCGTAGTATTAAAGGACGGCGGGGACAAGTAGAAGCGAACTGCCGCCGCGCGAACGGCAGGTAGTGGCTTTCATTCTCCCATGATACGGGCTTCCGAGAGCCCTTCGATCTGAGATCGAACGTTGCATGGCGTGATTCTAGACCTATGGGTGAATATCCTATCCCGGAGGGTTATTCTGCAAATTTTCAGGAACTTAGCATGCGATCGCTGATTCAGATCCAAGGCTGCCAAGAGCCCGCATCATGGTCGCGCTTTACCAGACCGTCATGCGCCGCGCGATCGCGCTTCTTTGGAGATTTAACACGGTGCGTTAGGGCTATCCGATGTTGGCATGTCATACATAGTCATCACTTAGTCACTCATACTACAACAAGGTTGGCTATAAGATTGGCTATAAGTGTATTTTTACTCCCTCTCTCTATCTTTTTTCAGATTCTCCGTCCCATATTATAAGAACGCTTTTGACACTAGTGTAGTGGTAAACGTGAACGTTTTTGACACTAGTGTAGTGGCAAAAACGTTTATATTATGGCACACAGAGTACTAGTATTTATTGCATTTGCTAAGGAGTGGCCTCTTCCAATGAAATGGTGTTGCTAAGTTTGCTTCATTTAATTAGCTATAGACTCAAAATTGTCTTTTCACCTAGGTACACGCAGCTTAGCACCGCTTTCTTCCTTGGGTCACCAAACTAGTCTCTCTCTCTTGATTAACTTGTCAGATCGACTTTATGCCTATGTGGCAAGCTTAAGCACCGTGAGGAGCAAGTAAAAGTAAGTACAATAGTGCGCTTTACATGGTATTTTTGCATATGTGGAGGAAAGAGAGGCAAGGAAAAGTGGAGAAGTGGGATCTCATGCAAGAGCCAGCCTCTACTACATGGTGGAGCATTGGGAGAGGCACCTGATGGTGGTGGTCAGAATCGAGACTCACGCCGTCGAAGCGCCGCAGCTTAAAATGATAATGGCAAGTCAAATCACGGGCCCCACCTGTCCCAAAGCAAGAATCATTGTCAAATCACACAACCCACGCTTGCAGCAGCCTACCCTCGCTCTTCGCTCCTCGCCGAACCGACTCAGGCGTAACTGCTTCCGCCATCACAGCAGAAAAGCCCGCCGACTTTTAAATAGTATACAGATACTAATTTTGTATCCATGGATTGCGCCGCCATGGAGCAAAGCGCCTAGAAAATGGCGGTACACATGTACGGAGTATACAAAGACGCCTGTCAGATTCGCTGCCGCACCTGCATTTCGTCTGGTCGGTCCGGCACGCTGCTTCTCCTCGAATGGAACGCACGCTATATTGCGCTTTGCACATACATGTGGGACGGCAATTGAGAACCGACCATAGGCACACCCCCGCCCCGCAAGTTGGGTGACTTAATAGAAGAGGAGACGAAGCGATAGTACTAGAGAAGTGTTGTACTACGTTGGTGCATGGACGATCCCCGCAAGACACGGAAGATCAGTTCGCCCATGCATGTGACCAGACTCCAGCAGACACCTCGATTGGCTATCGCTCACATATCGTAAGGTGCTGTGTTGTACATGGATGTAGTTGTGGTGAGAAATCTAAAAAAGGTTTCTTGTCATCTCGCAAAATTAGGTGTCATGTGCTTCGGATCATCGCGAGGGTTAAACAGCGACAACCGAGTTGGGCTAGTCATTGGGGCACATGCACGATCAGTGACTACCGGCTGCCATCTAGGTCAAGCACTCGATCATGGAGTTCACCGCCGACATGTTTTAGTGCCGCCTTCACGCGCCATTCTGAATTCACTAAAGTCTCTCTTTATCAGAGAGCCTGGCCGACTATGGTCGCTAAGATTGGGATGCGGACGACGAAGAAATTCAAAGCCCATCCACCACCCACTTTGTAGCCACCGCCGATGATTTAACCGACATGCTCGACTTCGACTCCAAAGACATCGACGGATGGACGCCATGCAGGAGACGACCAAGAACCAGCGCTTATAGGGCACCGGAAGGCCACCTCGTCAGATGACATATACATGGTGGACACCCCAAAAGAAGGGAAGGGTGATGGAACAACGGAGGATGACCCTCCAAGAAGCAGCCTTGCTGCCGGGCCAAGCGCCGCCTAAATCCTGCCAAAGTAAAACGGTGATTCCGCACGGAGATAATAACACGGACAAGGTCAAGACAACCCTCCAAAGAGGATTCAAAGACGGAGGATGGAGAAGCCAGCCTCATGAGAGAGCGCGATGAGAGGTAGAGGACGATAATTATGTGCTCTCCTCCAAGACGAGGCAAGCCTCAACGACGATGAATTTGTCGTGCCTCGAGGATCCCGCTCGAACAAGAGCGCTTTCAAACGCAGCCTTATGGGCCAAAGCAAAGCAGCCTCAAGAAAAACAGCAATCGCTAGAGCTGACCAAGACTTGCTAGCCGATGATGGATCAAGTCCTGCGTCCAAGAGTACGTAACTCTAACGCCTCCAAGAGCTACCTAAAGCGCAGGCTGCTACCCCGACTAGAGGAGGAAGCACCTAAATCCTACATCACTAGCGACGACGACGCCGCCGACCGCCACCTGGTGGCTGGCGAGAGGCCTCTCGCCTTCCACCAAGCCGCACTCCCAAGCACGCCAAAAATACCAAGGCACGGGAAATGCGCCGCACTGTGAGATATATTAGAGGACAAGGCAAGGCAAACAGATCGATCCACGGATCGCGGGCGCCTACTACACGTGACGATAACCGCCATGGCGGATATGGCAACCGCCGCCAAACACAGAGACAAAGCCCATTTGAGTTGCGCCGGATATAGCCCAAGATGCAGGCGCCACACACCCACTATGCTTCACGATGAAGTAATGGATCATCAAATCCCCGAGGGTTTCAAACCCAGAACATCGAATCATACGATGGCACAACAGATCCCGCGGTATGGATCGAGGATTATCTCCTTCATATCCACATGGCCCATGGTGATGATCTACACGCCATCAAATACCTCCCACTAAGCTTAAAGGACCAGCTCGGCATTGGCTTAACAGCTTGCCAAAGATAGTCAATTGGTTGTTGGGAAGACCTGAAGCTGCATTCCTCGACAATTTCCAGTGGCACCTGCAAAGCACCACCGACGCCGATGACCTAAGCCACATAATTCAGCAGCCAGAGGAATCGCCGATAATTCGACACGGTTCCTAACCAAGAAAAATCAAATAGTCGATCGTCCGGATGCAGCAGGCCCTCGCAGCCTTCAAACATAACATCCGTGGACGAGTGTCTTGCCCGCACCTAGGATAGAAAAGCCTAAATCAATGGCAGCCCTCACAACACTCATGACCCGATTTTGCGCTGGAGAAGACAACTCGCTAGCTCGCAGTAATAACATGACCAAGAGCCTTGGTAATTGGATACCAAGGACAGCAATGGCAGGTCGCTACAAGAAGCACAAGCGCCGCATTAACGGCGCATAATGCCGAGGATACGGCAGCACCGCCATTCGTGAGGCTCTAAACCCGGCCGCCGAAAAAGCCATTTAAAAAATACCCGGCCCGCCCAGTTTGGACCGAGTACTGATCGCCAGGCGATACACGGCACTTCGAAAACTAGCCAATCACGCCAACAGGGATTGTTGGGTGTTCAAGCAGTGCAAGTTAAATGCCGAAAACAGAGATAAGGGGCTGCATGGCGATGACGAGGAGGAGCCTCGGCCGAACAATAGGGGATGTAAGGGCTTCCCCTACAAGCGCGGACGGTGAACATGATATACGCAACCCACATACTCAAAAGGGAGCGAAGCGCGCACTCGTGGACGATATGCGCTGGAGCCAGCCGCCTGAAGTTCAACCCGTGGTCCTCCTGCCCAATCACTTTTGATCAAGGGACCACCCCACTAGCATCCGCCATGGCGGATTCGCCGCATTGGTTCTAGACCCAATCATTGACGGATTTCACCTCACTAGAGTCCTTATGGACGGCGGCAGCAGCCTTAACATGCTCTATCGTGATATAGTGCAAAATGGGCATAGATCCTCAAGGATTAAACCCACAAAGACGACCTTTAAAGGCGCCATACCGTGTAGAGGCCAATCTGACAGCTCGCCACACTTGAGGTGGTCTTCGATCCCCGGATAATTCCGACCGAGGAGTTAATCTTCGACGAGTCACATTCCGCAGGGCTATCACGCACCGCCGGACGAACCACATTTGCAAAGTTCAATGCGTGCCGCACCACGATACCTCAAGCTCAAGATGCCAGGCCTCGAGGAGTCATTACGGTCAATGGAAACACCGAACGCCTCTTCAAATGGAGGAGCATACGCGCCCTCGCGCGTAAGTACAAAGTAGCCTCTCAAGGCAATTCTCCAACCAAGATTAAACGTCCCGACACCGCTGCCGCCGAGTAACCTACAACAAGACCGCTCGCACGCTCCGGAAAGCAGCGAAGTAATGCGCCCCAACCCCAACCTCGCTAAATTGCGAACCAGTACTACGCTGCATATAATTACGCCTCGAAATACCATGGGCATAGGGGAGGGGCACGACCACAAAGATGCCCAAAATGCGCTCAACCGCACTAGGGGCTCCCGATTTTGTCATTCTTTTTCGTACTTTCAGGACTCCACTCTTTCAAGGCCTGTCCGCAAGACAATCGCCAACACACGATGCAACAGCTGTGGAGGCATAAAGCTACGCCGAATGTCCAGTGGTCTCTATAACGAGCTAAATACCTGCCTTACATACCGCCTCGCAGCTTGCCCTCGAGGGAGACATGTCAAATAGTCCCATCTCTTGCTTATCGCACTATTTGTATCGCTCGCTTTCACAGCAGCCTTTTAATAAACAATGCTCGCTTCAGCTTATTATTGCATTTTATATTTATTTCTTTTACATATGTTCAGTTATGACATTTAGCACCCTGCACACTTTGGTACGCCAAATACGCCAGGCTCAAGTACCCCACAATACGGGCGTGAGAAGTCCAACACTTTAACAAGTGCGGCACCCCAAACTTATAGCATTATATGCATCAGCTCCAATCATGTCTTGGGTCAATAGTTGGGTTTTCCCGCCCTATGTTTTGGTACCTTACGCCTGCTATATCGACTAAGGTAGCGCTTAGGAGAACTACGCGATTGAGCCCCTGCTGAGCTGGGTTCAGCACCTCAAGAGAGAAAGCTAAAACTGACCGTCATGATAGGGCGAGAGCTGGTCGCTGTTCGAGAGGTTTCGAGTCCCTAAAGACTTATGCCGCTAGAGCGAGGAGTCGGCTTTGTCCGCCTAGGCGTGATAGCGCCTCAACTCGGCCTTCCGAATACTAGGGGCTTCACTAAATTTAAAATTATAGAATTTTATGGCTAAGGAGAGTGATAAAGCATTATAGTCTGATTGCCTTGTTCACAGCCGAGGCCCCTCAAGGACCCAAGAATGGGAACAAGAGCGCCAGGTTTATCCCAACACCCCAAAGACTGTGGCATGGGGGCGTGTTTATTTAATAGCCATCTCTCGATTTAATAAACGATCGCATGTAAGGTAATATTTTAAATTCAAAAGCGCTGCTTAGCGATACGTAACAAGTTTTCAAAGCACAGTGATAACACGCGTGAGTTTACTCAAAAGTTACATCCTTGGAACATTCATCCGCCATAAGGCGGCACCTTCAGATGCCCTCATAATACATCTCGGCTTATGATGCTCCTTGCCCTCCGGTGGCCCATCTGTCACCAAATTTTTCAAAGATCCATCTTGCCCCAAAGGTACTTTAACACGGGCAAGGATTCTACGGGCGCCTTCGATGCATACGAGCGCTTGATGACTTCAAGGCGTGACAGCATCCGCCACCGCCTCACCATCCCAAAGTAGCTCCTGTGCATGACCTCCCCTGTGCCATAGCCGGACTATAAGGTTCTTCATGGCCTGTTCGCCACCTTATGGAGCTCGACTCAGCCGCTTCAGCTGGTCGCCAAGGGCACCGGGTGTCCGGCTCAAAGATACCGAGACCGTAACACCTTTCTCCGCCGAGCTCCCTTGTCACGCCTAATATGCGAATCCTATCCAAAAGGAACTCGACGGTCCCACCAAGGATAGACCCGATATTGAGACGCTTTTGCAAGGTGGATATCATTACATCAACATTACATAATAGATGGGATACATACATAAGGCACAAATGCCACAAGAATACATCAACATCAACATAAGATCAACATCCGACTACGGATGAAACATAAACAGAAATCAAACGACATCCACCCCGCTAGCCTGTGCTGGCCGACCGAACCTATCCCCGATCAAGAAGAAGTAAGAAGAAGAACTCCAACACAAGCAAACATCGCCTCGGCCATGAGCATCGCAACTCTGTACCGCAAATCGGTGGTGTAGTAATCAGGAGCCACGAGGACTCAGCAATCCCATTACCATGGGTATCAAGACTAGCAAAGCTTAAAGGGAGAGGAAGGGGTAAAGTGGTGAGGTTGCAGCAGCGACTAAGCATATATGGTGGCTAACATACGCAAATGAGAGCGAGAAGAGAAACAAAGGAACGGTCGCCAACTAGCAATGATCAAGAAGTGATCCTCGAACACCTACTTACGCCGACATAACCCAAGAAACCGTGTTCTCCTCTCGATCAACCCCAAAAGAGACACTCACGGTTACGCACACGGTTGGTGTATTTTAATTAAGATCAACTTCAAGTTTTCTACAACCGACATTAACAAATTCCCATCTGCCACATAAATCAGCTGGCACGGCTTTCGAAAGTTCAAACCCTGCAGGGTGTCCCAACTTAGCCCATGATAAGCTCTCGCGATCAACGGCGAATAGACCTTCTCACCGAAGCCCGATCAGTCTCGAATCCCGCCACAAGACATTTCACAAAGAATAAAACAAGACCAAGAAGACCGCCTCGATACGCCGACAATCCCGATAGGAGCTGCACATATCTCGCTCAGGCAACACCGGATGAGACATCCTACGAGTAAAACCAAACCTCGAAGTTGCCACGAGGGGCCCCGAAGCCTACTTTGTTCGGGCCAGCACTTAGAAAAGCACCGTCCGGGGCTAATAAAGATGACCTCGAGAGAGCGACTCCCAAGGAAAAGGTAGGTGGTGGTGAGGCAAATGGTAAAACCAATGTTGGGCCTTGCTGGAAAAGTCTTATTCAAAGCGAATCGTCAAGGGGGTCCCATAAATCACCCGACCGCTAGGGACGCAAAATCCGGGAACATAATACCGATATGACGGAAACTAGGCGGCAAGAGTGGAACAAAACACCAGGCATAAGGCCGAGCCTTCCACCCTTTACCAAGTATATAGATGCATTAATTAAATAAGATATATTGTGATATCCCAACAAGTAAACATGTTCCAACAAGGAACAACATCTCCATGTTCCAACAAGGAACAAACTTCATCTTCACCTGCAACTAACAACGCTATAAGAGGGCTGAGCAAAGCGGTAACATAGCCAAACAACGGTTTGCTAGGAAGGTGCAAAAGGTTAGAGGCTGACATGGCAATTGGGATGGCTTGATAAACAGTAATAGGTAGCGCAGCATAGCGAAGAACGAGGCAACTAGCATAGCAATGATAGTAGTGAGATCCAGGAGTAGCGTCATCTTGCATGAAATCCCGCAAGGAAGAAGAACGAGTCCATGAAGAAGACGAACGGATGAAGCCGAACCAAGCGTAGACGAACGAATCCTCACGATCGCAACGAAACAGGAACTAACAAGAAGAAGCACACAACATAGTAAACACCTCACACATGAACAAGACATGATGCACAACCAAGCATGATGCATGACAAGGCTACATGAAGCTACTCATGGCAAGAGATGATGCAAACAAGAGCAACACATCAAGGCAAGTTTAAATGAGGCCGGAAACAACATATAACAATTCCTAGAAGTCCTCATATGCAAATTTCGAAATTGGTCCAGATCTGAATAAACCTTATGTCTAAGTTGTTAAACAGCAATTTAAGATGCACCATGATGATCTACACGAAATTCTAGTCAAGTTACATATAAAGTTCATTAGATTCGAGCTACGCCTAGAAGATATGAGCAAAACAAGATAAGCATGGCATTGATGCAAAATGCATACAAACATCAAGCAAAACACCTCAAAACAAGGATGCAACATGATAATATGAAACTACATGCAAAATCAAGCAAGTTTCATATAGAGCACACTCAAAATGGAGCAACGGTTCAACACATACACCCTATACAAGTTATGACAACAATCTGTCCAAAACAGCAACTAGGCATATTGCAAGCATCAAAACAACATGCTACAGTACCTCAACATAATAACAAAAGGCATGGGCATGATCTACAGGTAAAGCATTACAAAACATGAACACTGAGCTATCGCCAGAAACAACTAGAACATGCTCAAAAACACATGGCAAGATTGCAACTAATAACAGTTTCAGGCATTGCAGAAATTAACATCAGGTTGCAATGTTTAGAGCTATGAAACAACATGTTACAGGAACTTATAATGGCAAACAAAGGCATGGCATGAATCTACTCGAAGCCTAGAACAAAAGTCCTTTAGTGACCATAAGCCAAAAAGGATCAGAAAATATAGTAACACCCATGTCAATATCGAAAGTTTCGTTAACAGATTCAGCAATATGGCATGTCAAAAACTGATAACAAGAAGGCATGTTTACAAGCTCAATGCACTCACTACAGAGCCTTATATGATAAGCTAAGCATACATACATCAATAAGACATGACATAGAAGACATACATGGCAAGAACAATAACATAGCATAAATGGATCAACCACAACAAGCTAGGCAAAATTGAATAACATGTATACAATCTGCCAGGAAACATTTGATAGCAAAAGTAGAGCTCGATTGACTCAAGCTATGTCACTCCATAATTGAAAACAAGGGCATGGATGGATATAGCAAGACATGCTTTACAAAACATCCTTACTGAAGTATCTCAAAATATGCATGGATCTCTCTGTAGCATCAAGTAAACATGGCATCAAAATAACAGCAAACAGGGCTGAAATCAGCAACAACAAGACACCTAGTTTGCATGCTTGTGCTAGTCACCACATGGATCACAAAAATACATAGCAAGCACCACTGGAAAGAAGACATGGCATATTGCAAAACACATGTAGGACTCAAGTCCATAGGATGCACACATCAATCATGGCAAAATGACAAAAGTGCAAGTTCTGATAAAATCAGAAACTAACATCACACAGCACCCTTGCAACAGCATTTCGGGCATCAATATGAGCTCAAATGAAAATGATGCAATGAGATGAAATGATCTACTCTTCGAGGCGTAACATTTCGACATATTACACGCGCAAAACGGAGCTACGATGACAGAGTTATAACATGATGAAAATGCATAAAATATCACAGATTCGGGGACTTAGTCAAATTTAGACCTCGAGGGGGCGCTGATCGACGGACATGTCCGCTCCTCCGGACATTCCGTGCGGATAGAGGAGGTTGCGCTAAGGGAA